>WAAB01007243.1:38791-112928 GCA_013389865.1 Piaya cayana | reverse complement strand
AGAGGCTCTGCTAACAGTGAATCTACAGTCCAAAAATACATTTAGATGGACGTATGCCAAGAGTGACAAGGTATATCTGGTTTTCCTTGTGGGCAATGGGATAGTTAGATGTTCCCATGGGATCTCCTTCAGCATAAATTTTAAAAATTATTTTAACTGCAAGGGCTGTGTTGTTATATTTGAATGAACATGTTTTACTGCCCTGAGTTACCACATTCTTCATTTGCAGGGAGAGGGTAAAGCATTTTTGAGACACAGTGACTAGAGCATAAATTTCTTTGTGTTTCCTAGTAATTTCTTAGCATATCCCTTCTGTTTAGTCATTAACCTATACATACAAGCTTTTCCAACATATCTCTTGGCACATCTATTGCCTAATTCCAATGCCTATAACATACAGATGCATATACAAAATGCAGATTTACGCGTGTACTCTCTCTTTTTTTCATCTCTCCATCCTCTTCTTTATGCAAAATCCATATTATTTACAAACCTTGAAAACTTCTAGGCACCATCTTCCTTGCTATCTTCCTGTAGGCTCTGTCAGCTAGTAGAGGTAAAACAACCTGAATAGTTGTGATTTTAAACTAGTGTCCTAGTTCAAGATAACCAGAACCAATTCTCTAACTTTTCAGTTAAACCTTTCCTAAGAGACTGGATTTTCTGAGGCTAAGATGTTTTTTTTCCAGATAGTATTGGCTTCTAGAAGTGATAATGCTTGATATTCACAGTTATTGCTAAAGTAGTGGTACAATGGTATGCAGAGAAGCCTCTCCAGGTATTCCTACAGAAACTAATGCCACTGCTAAAGTTGTTGCAATGCCATAAATGAGAGGGTGACAAAGGTCATACCTGCAAGGATGAGTGGATAGGACCAGTGACACAAATCTGACCAATGAACCATTCCATTGCATATACATCATATTTGGTATAAAGCTGAGGAATCATAGGGTTCAACTTCTCTACTTCTATAGCCAACACCTGAGTACAACTCTGTCTACTTTTTCTGCCTTCAACCTCAATCTGTGTGATTCTGAATCCAGTTCCCACCTGCCACCGAGTCCAATCTGGGACTTTCCAGTGCCTGCCTGTGGTATCAATGGTGATGTGATTGTCATTAGGGGCATTAGATATTGAGTTTGTATATATTTTATTATATTTAGTTATTTTCTTATTAATTTTACTATTTTTCTTTTTATCGTTATTGTTCCATTGAAGCTGGTTTTATTTTTTTCCTCCTAACTTGAAAGTCTCTCTCCCTTATTCCTTTCCTCTTTCCTGAAGCAGGGGGAACTGGGACTATGCTGCCCAGTGTTTAGTGGCTGGGCAGGGGGCTAAACTCAGAAAACTAGTAAATTTTAGAAACCAATATTACTGAAAACTTTGAGATTATATAATATTTTGAAATTCAGAAGAAAGACACATTTTTATTAATAACAGTAATATTTCTTAACCAGTGATGAGAAGAACTATTACTCAGATTCCTGAACTGTTTGTTTAAAATTATGCATCTGTTACCCTTAGTATTATTTTCTTACCACTACCACAGAACTGGATTCCCTGTCATGTATCAAAGATGCTATTGTTAGGCTCATCGGTATATAACACAGACATGCTTTTTGTGAGAAATGTACTTACACTTAAAATAAAGGAAAAAATAATTCTCAAGATACATAAATTTAATCTCTGAAGAGCAGTGAAATTATTGAGTAAAAAAGAAAACTTCTTAGTTTTGTATCTTCAAAATGCCATTTCAATCAAGTATCATTTTTTTTGTGCTTGAATAAATGGAATTACCAACTTGTGCGAAGACCTTGATCAGAATGAGGCTCTTAAACCAATTATGTGGAGATCAGAGTGCTTAAAATGATGAAGAATGCATTTAGAATTATTAAAGGCTTCAAATAGCTTGGTTCAGGCAAAATTACATATAATTGAACATTTGGTATGTGTTATCAGTAGGAACTGCAGTCATAGGTGTGGAAGATCACTTTTTAGACACATCAGAGTAGAAGTTTTGTAAAACCCAAACCATATCAGGGAATACTTCTCTAAGGATTTTTACTGAGTGCAAATCCCAGTCATTTTAAGATGCACCATAAGTTAAAGTACTGAATAATCTTATCTAGATGAAAATGTGAAACACAGATGAAGCAAGACAAAAATAGGTTACCTTGATTGTTAGGTAAGTAAACCTGAAATTTGGAGATTGGGATGCTTTTAAAAAAAAAAGTTTAAAGAAGTGATTCTTAAAAAAAAAAAAAGCAAGCATTACCTTTGTTGAGAAATTTCATCTTTGCCAAAGGGCAAAGCAATTTGTAGGAAATTAACATTAAGACTGACAAACACAAACTGGATTGTCAAAGAATGATTGTGTAAGGGACTGACTATAACCCACCCTGAGAGCAACATGACTGTTTTATTGATTCTTACTTAGCCTCTGTGCAGTCTCTCTATCCTTTTGCTTGCATTTTATGATTCATTTATTACAGAATATAATATCATTCTGGATAGGTAGCATTTTCAGAGTCAGGCACATAAATTCTAATCTGGCAATCATTCTCTATACCTGTCAGACTGTTGACAAGATTCTCATTGATTTTAGTGATACAGGCTTAGGAACAAAATGGCATGTATTATATTATGTAGTGTAAGATGCAGGTTAGTGCATTTAACTCATCCTTTACTATCTACCTGTAGTTACAGTTTATGACCAACCTGAAAACTTGCTAAAATAAGTCAAAATCTCATATTCCCTTCTCTTTTTGTATAAAGTGGCATTTTTCTGCTAATCAGATCTGAGAATATCCTGATGGCTTTGGCCCTAGTTTCAAGTCTGAAAGTAATTCTCAAATTTTACCATGGAGAATACTTTCAGATACTACACTAGGAGCGTTGTGTTCTCTTAACCTACTTCTTACCAAGTTGTGGTGGGTTAGCCTTGGCTAACAGCAAAACTTCTACTCAGGTGCTTGCAGCCCCTCCTCTAGTAGGACAAGGACAGAAAATAGGAAGAATTAGATGAGAACCACAAGAAGGATGTTGAGGCTCTGGAGTATGTCCAGAGAAGAGCAACAAAGCTGGCGAAGGGGCTGGAGAACAAGTCTTAAGAGGAACGACTGAGAGACCTGGGTTTGTTTAGCCTTGAGGAGGCTGAGGGGAGACCTTATTGCTCTCTATAACTACCTGAAAGGCAGTTGTAGAGTGGAGGGAGCTGGCCTCTTCTCCAAGTGACAGGGAACAGGACAAGAGGGAATGGCCTCAAGCTCCGCCAGGGGAGGTTTAGGCTGGACATTAGGAAAAAAATTTCACAGAAAGGGTCATTGGGCACTGGCATAGACTGCCCAGGGAGGTGGTTGATTCACCTTCCCTGGAGGTGTTTAAGGTATGGGTGGATGAGATGCTGAGGGACATGGTTTAGTGTTTGATTGGAATGGTTGGACTCGATGATCCGGTCGGTCTTTTCCAGCCTGGTTATTCTATGGTTCTATGACAAAGCTCATGGGTTAAGATAAAAGCTTGAACTTCACTTAACAATTACTGTTGCAGACAAAACAAACTTGACATGGAGATTAATTTATTGCCATCCCAAATATGCAGCAGCCCCATGCCTCTTCCCATAGAGGCCACCCCTGCAGTCCCTGTCTCCATCCATCTATGAAAAGCTTGTGACATCCAGCCAACACAAACCTAGAAAAACAGTGTGTCACTCAAGTCTAGGGAATAAAATGAACATTACAAAATTGTATTAAATAGGTCATCAGAGTGGCAGATGTAATTAAAAATTAAATACTGAGTCAACTATGCTGGAAAGGTAATAGAATGATATATGCACCTTGTTTACTTCTAAATTAAACTAATTCAGGAAAGAAAACGGATGGAACTGAAGGCACTGAGCTAACAAACAGCTGCAGTTTAAGAAACAAGGGGAAAGGCGTATTATTCGTACAGAAGGGAATAACGTGGGTGGCACTGTGGCCTTCAGAGGCGATGTGACAACTCGCATGTCCCGTTTCCCCTAAGGTGCAGGAACTTCGATCTCGAAATTACCGGGAGATTTTACGCTTTGTATCCGCCTGAGGCTTTTCGCAGTCGTCGCTCAGGGTGCGCAACGCCAGCGCAACTGCGGAGACGTCCCGGCGGCTGGCGGGGTGACGAGGGCAGCCCGCGGCCCCGGCCCCGCTCCCGGCGGCGGAGAGGGGAGGGCGAGCCGGAGCGCGGCAGCACGTGGAGAGGGGGTGCGGGCGGTGTGGAGTGGGCGTGGCCACCGCGCATCGTGGGCGTGGCCACCGCGCATCGTGGGCGTGACCTGAGCGGAGGGGTCGTGGCCATAGCGCGACGGGGGCGTGGGCGGTGTCTGGTGGGCGTGGTCACTGCGCACAGGGGGCGTGGCCCTCGCTGGGTGTGGGCGGGGTGAGGGGCGTGGCCACCGCGCGGCGCGGCGCGGGGGTCGCGGGACCGCAGACGGCGGCGCGTGCGGGGAGGGAGCAGGCGGCCTGTGCGGCCGCAGCGAGGAGCGCGGTGGCGGAGCCGGCGGCAAAGGTGACGAGTTTCTGGGCAGCGCTCCCTCTCCTCCCCTCGCCCTCCGACTCCCCCCACACCCCTCCCGCCGCTCCGGCGCCCCTGTCGGGTGGGCGAGGGGACCCGCCGGTGCCGTGCGTGACCCCCCGCTCGCGTCTCCTCTCGCGCAGATGCTGAAGGCGGCAGCCCTCGTGTGCGTGTGCACGGCAGCCTGGTGCGGCGCGGCGCTGGCGGCCGCGGGCAGACCGGACAGCGGCAATTTTCTGGACGATAAACAATGGCTCACGACCATCTCCCAGTACGACAAGGAGGTCGGGCAGTGGAACAAATTCCGAGACGTAAGTTCAACCCTCCGCTGGCGGGGTTCGACCCTCTCGATCCCGGGCTGCGAGCGTCCCCGAGGCGGCCGGGGCTGGGGTGCAGCTTCGGCTTCCCCCGCTTCTCCAGCCTGGATTCTCGTCGCCGTGCCCGGCGGCGCTCGGGCAGCAGGGGCGAGGTCCCGCCGGGAGCCGCTTGTCGCCCTGCCGCTCCCCGGCTCAAGGCAGCGGAGAGGGAGTTGCGTTCGTCCTTCCCCGTTTCCCGGGCCGCTGCGGTGCCCGCCGAAGCGCTGGCTCGATCCGTGGCCGTCCGGCGAGTGCCGCCTGGGGCAGAGCCCCCCGAGCTGCCCGGTCTCACCTTGCAGCTGTCACCAGCTGCCCGCGCAGCCCGGGGTGGGGAGGCTTTGCGGGAGGTGTTGGGAGTGCGGGTCGCGGCGGGGCGGTCCGCTAAAAAAGGCGATAAGTTGTCTAAATGGTGCGTCCGGAGCGCCTCGCACGGAGCGCGCCAACACCAGACCTGGTCTGACCCGAATCTCAGCGGTTACGAAACCTGCTGCTCTAAGGTGGCTCTCGTGCTCCGGAGAGCTCGCACGTAGCTCCGTCTCTTGTTTATTGAAAGTTGAGGGAAGCCAAATAATTTCTCAAATCCATCACGTTTCTTTCAACGAAAAATGAGCATTTTGTTTTGCTCGTTTAATAGCCTTCGTTCTTAGACGTTGTTTTTAAAAATCTGAATTGTAGGCATGTAAAAGAAGTTTTTATTTAGCTTTACTGTACTGCTCACTGTATGTCTTTGATTTGGTATAAAGCATTGATTTGGTTTGCAGTTTCTGAGTCAACAGGTTTCTTGTGCTACAGCTTCCTGGTGACTATGGTTTGCCATAGCAAACTTAAGTATGTGTCTCCAAGAAGGCTATTTTTCTGAGAGCTGTAGTGTGCTTGTGATGCATGGATTTTCTAGCTTTGTATGTTTGTTTCATGTGGGATGAAAACATGTCTGTTTATGTTAAGTAGCCAGGAAAGAAAAGCCACTGTTAGAGTTGTGGGAGAACTTAATTTGCCAGTAGTTTCTATTAATCAGCATAATTTTAGTGTTTGAGAACATGCAAATTAGCTTTCAGATATTTTTGTTTGCTTTTAATATGTCATAACCTATGTTCATATGAAAAAAAACCTTGTTCAGTGTACTGTACTTTGGGACCTTTGCTTTTGGGGAAAAAAATATGCAGTCCTATATAAATGTTTTAGTATGAAAGGCTCCTGCTAGAAAACTTCAAAATAAGTACATCGGTTATGTTTTATAATTGGGCAAAGTCATTTATGTAAGGACTGCCCTGCAAGGCTGAAGAAGCTAAGTGCTCTGTAATGATTGTCTCCTGGGTGCACACTGACATATACTGTAAAATTGGATATTAGCCAGATAATTTATTCTGTGACAAGTAGGTGTCCCCAAGGGTTTTAAGAATGGCTGCTTTGAGGAAGTATTGCGTACAGATTCTTATGAGGCAATTGACAAATATGCTGGCTTATTTATTTTTACAGTGTTTCAGTTATATAAGGCTGGTACTTCTGTGAGGAATATGCTTTTATTTCTTGTGCAGAATGATAGTATCCTGTTAATTGGTACTCAGTCTGGAATATTCATGGGTAGTGTGGTCCTGATACTTGACAAGGATCTCCCTTTAAGGCATGGATGGTTTTCAGTAATTCATCACATACAATTGTAAATAAGTTTAAAAAATTTGAGGTAATCTACCTGAACAAGAACACATTAGAAAAATACGTAATTGTACAAAGCAGTTATCACTTATTCTTTAATATAACACAGTGGAGAAATTTTATGACACACTACGGTTTTATATAATTGGTAAATCTACTTGCATGACTGTAATTTGTTGGTTTTGAAATTGTGTTTAGCAATGTAATTAGTGATTCAAATCTGGCCTCCTGTTAAGGAGCAGCATTACTGCTTTTTAAACATATGTAGGAGTAGCTGTCTTGCAGAGTTAAAATCAAAGTAAAGGTATGCGAGACCTGTGTTTGTAGTCTAATTGTCTGGTGAGAGAGTAGCATTTTTTTTTTCGCTTCAGATACTTTACAGATGTAAGGGTGAGATGGAATTCTGGTGTGAAAAGAAGTATTTAAAGGCTTAACTTGAGACTTAACTGACAGGACTGATTAATGTGGAAGATAATGACCCTGACTTCTGTCTCATTGGCTCAGTTTCTTATGAGTTTGAGATCACAGTGAGAAAGAACATAATCATTTAAGAAGGAGAACCCTTAGAAAACCTAATAAACCAGGGTATGATCGTTCTTTAAGAACAAAACCAACAACATGTCCTGTCCCCCCTGCCCCATACCTCACCTTAACATCCGCTAAAATGTCAGATTTGTCAGTAAAGGTTATTAACATGATAAAATTAGCTAAGATTTTTAGAGTACTTTGTACAGGCAAAACCATAACTGACTTTTCAGTTTTCTTTTGATCATTCTGACAAATCTGTTGAAAATAAAGATTTAGGCAAGGACTGTGCCCTAAGTTGGAACAGTGGGAAGCTAGGTGCATGTAGAGGTTATCTTCTTTTTTCTTGTGCAAAAATTGAGAATGGTCTCTTTCTTAAACAGGAGGCTTTTCATCTTAAAGATGGTGGTGGGTGTTTACAAGAATGTGTTTACTTTTGCCTGTAGCACCTGGAAAAGAATAGTTTTTAAACAAGTCCTAGTGCTGCTGCAGTCCAGTTGCTGAGTAGCTACAACTCTTATGTCTGCTACTAAAATAAGTCTCTGGGTTGATGTGTTTATTAATGTTTTTCAATGTCCTTGGTTAGACTGCTTCAGCAGCCGATGATGTAATGATGCTGGGAGGTCGTAACCTATATGTAGGTATCAGTGTATCGCCCCGGAATCAAGAACCACATGCTCACGTCCAGGCCTGACTGGAGGGGGGGGTTGTCATTTATTTGTGCAGCAACCTGGAGGCCAGCAATGTCACTCCCAGGGCAGAAATCAAAAGCAATATTTATTCTGGCATACTTAAACAGACCAAAATACTTGGGTGCACAGCCAAGACAGAGGAGTGTGACTTCCCAAAGTTACATGAACGAACCCCAATGTGTTCAGATCACAATCTGATCCCTGAATGCAGCTGAGTTCACTCGGATCTGATCCGACATGTGCAGCATAAGGTAACAGGAGGGAGTTGGAGAGGAAGAGAGAGAGAAGGGAAAAGGAAAGAAATTACCACATCGATGGAAAGCAGCAGTTCCTCAGGAACACGTGGTTGCAGCAACAGTTTCTTCCAAGCTGTGTTGTCCAGGGTAGTCCAGTCAAAGTGATGGTTGAGAGAGAGAGCGTGTGAGTGAGAGCGCAGGAGTAAGAGCCTGCTATGTGGTTCCTTGAGATTTCCTTTATAAGGCCCATCTGACCCCAACTAGCATATGTTGGGGTGGTCTTGCCCATCTGACCCCAACTAGCATATGTTGGGGTGGTCTTGCTCTGTGTCTTTTGGGAGGGTCCAACCTGAGCAGTCCAGCAGGTGGAGGAGGGCTGAGGAGGGTGGTGGGGAACAGTATCTGCTACTGCATCACCTGCCCCTGCATCAGCCAGCTCGGACCTTGAGCTCATCCAGGCAAGGGAGAGCCATACTTACTCCTACAACTCCCTTCCATTGAACCCGATGTCACAGATAGCTCCTCTGGTGATATCCCAAGCTCTGTCCTTAGGGAGGTTTGCTACTGCACAGCTTCCATTATTTATTGCTGGCACCACAAAACACACGCAAATGGGCAGCCTTCAGACAAAATGTTTAAAGCAAAGAAAGAAGTCGGGCTTTATGTTCCACCCCCCGACTTAGACATTTGTCACAGAACTCAAATCCAAAACTTGGGTCCATGCATTTGGTAAGTTTAGGCAGCTAATGTTGGCATCTCTTTTGAAGGTACTTACAGTTTTTTGGGTGGGGTTTTTTGTTGTTTTTTTTACAGCATTAGTGAAATCTAAACCTCTGTGTTTGGAAAGGATGTATATCAAATCCTGCGTCACCATACCAATTCAGTTATTGTCAGCACTTGTTATTCTTTTATCTATGTGGAGGTTTAAGGCTTCTGAAAACCAAGCACCCTCTTCTCCCACCATCAAAGGTGTTCACTTGGTGTTTCTCTACTGTTGTGAGCAGAAAATCTCTGACCAACTGTACATCCACACAACTGCATTTCTTTACAAGTAAGAAAAACAAAAGCTGTTTTAAAAAGGATTCATCACAAGTCTTGCACTTTGTTGTGTGATCACCATGTAAATATTTGGAAGGGGTTTTTTTTGAGAGTGGAATACTGATAACCTTATTTGAAGAGGAGAAGGACTTCCATTCATCAAGTGGTTTTGCTTAGGCTAGAATCCCTCCTAGTTTATGGAGGATCCTGAATGTACTTTGGTGGAAGTCAGTATTTAGGATCAGATAGTGTAGCACTCATCAGTCTTCCCTCACTAATGTTAACTTGTGAAAATAGGTTCAGTAGGTTTATTTGCCTTGTACCTTTTTATGATTCAGGATAAGTAAAACATACTTCTTATTAGTGGATAGGACACCTCTTTTACTACATACATGTGTTTTGGTAGAGAGCTATAATTATGACATTAGAAAAAAATGGAATTGACAACAAGAAAGCTGAACTTCACTATGTTGTCCAAGGCCTAAGTTAGTCCAAGAACTTGCTAATAAGTAGAAGTTGTTTTTTAGGTCAGGGTGTTGTATCCATTTTCCACATGCCAGTTGGCTACTTCAAACTGGTTATTGGCCATTCTAAAGTGGTATAAGTCTTTCTGTTTTTTAAAATGATTTGTTTTGTATGATCTTAGTTTTATTAATATGCGGAGGAGAAAATATTTTGAAAACTAGGAGATCTGTCAGAACACTGAATGGGTGTTCTGCACCTACGCCTTTAAAATGAAGCTAATAATGTAAGTCTTGACCACTGTTTTTTTGAACAGTGAGATATAGGAAAATGTTAGGGATTTGCATTAATTTTAATTAATCAAGGAAATTTAAGAAGCTATTTAATTATTCAGCTCTCCTAAACTGATTGTGGCAAGTTATAATGGGAAGGAGTAATGGGCATGTTAGATTTTGATTTCTTCTGATTTTTATATGTTCTTTTAGTTTGTTCTCTCCTTTTTCTTTCACCTAATTACTTCTCTTGTTTATTTTTGCTGCTTATTTCTAGGTACAGGTATTTTTTGGTCTACAAAGGCAGTCTACTAATCTGAAACTATTGTTGACATTGAACTCTTAACTCTCTCTTGAAAGGCATATATAGAGAGCTTGAAAGCTTGAAAGCTCTTTATATAGCTAACGTTTAGGTGTTAAGTGGACTATAATGTGCTTTTCCTTAGATTGCCCTCATAATCTAAAGTAAAGCTGATACCGTTGTTTCATCTTGTCTTTATCTCCTTTCTCCAAAGAATAATCTTAATTTTATTTACTGTAGGTTGTTTAGTGGATGTGGATAACCAGTCTTCTCTTGTCTTACCATTAAATCTTATTGGGATTGACTCTAGCCATCTGTACTTATTATAGTGTAGTATAAATAGCTTTGTAATACGCTAATAGATGGTAACTGTAACAGAAACTGCATAGGCTGTGTTGCTTTTACAAAAAGGAAAGATGTCTGGAGTAGGAGGTATATTATAAGAGGAAGCTGCAGGTAGAAAACAATTGAGTATGGGTGAATTGGTGTATCTTTTTTTTTTAAAACTAACTCCATCAATTTATTTTTTTCAGTCTCTGCTGTGCCTATTATTTCATAATAGTTGAAGCATTTAAAGTAACTAGCTGTGGAAAGGAGAAATAATACCTTGGTTGGCTTAATATGTTTGCAAGTCTGGAGTTTTCAAGTGTAACTTCTTCCTTTAGATAGGCTCTTAAGTTTTAATGATGAAACTTTTAGTCTAACCGAGGGAATTCTGTCTTTCGCCTATGATTATATAACAGGTACTTGTAGTAAAATCATTTGTTCTGCGTTCTGGATATTTTTCTAGTGTAGACATCTATAAAAGTTGTGACCTTCAATTTGCAGTGATGTTTTTACTATTGCTTATCACTTAATCTGACCTATTTGGATGATTAGTAACCACAGATGAACAGCTAAAAATCTTCCTTGTTTGCCTTAGGAGCAAATGTTATGGAAACAATGATAGTAAATGCTAATGTACTATATTGTATTAAAAGTTCTTTTAATTTACGTATTTCTTGAAGTTTGGTATCTGGAAGACACATTTATCACTAGTAATAGTGTTCCAAGCTTCACTGAGCATTCTTACCTAATGTGACTGGTGAGTAGTTCTTAGATTTTTTTTTAAAATTATTTTTCACTTTTGTGTTCTCGCCTCATTTCATACGGATACAGAAGCAAAAATTACTGTAGGACTTAATTTATCTAAGAAAGGTGGTGCAATGTAAGGTAGTAGCCTTGGACTGGATACATGGATAGCTGGTATGAAGTTATAGCCCATGACAGCCATTTCACATTACAGTGAGGGTGTGATCTTACTGCTCTGTTATTATTTTCATGAGTGATTGCTTTAAGAGAATACAATAAGAAAATAGATTTTAAAGGCAATAATCCACACTTTTCGGTATTTTCCTACTTCCAGAGAGTATTCTTTTGATATGTTACTAAAGGCTATCCAGTGCTTGACATTTTTCTGCAGGAAATTCTTATGAGCTAGTTTTTATTTTTTTAATTGTTGTGTAGTCATTGTCTCAAAGGATACTGTCAATTCTTTGCTTGTTCAGCATCTCTCTAAAAAGGTCTGCAAATCATCAAAATAATTTTATGTAGTGTACTAGTACTAAGGCCTGCATGGAGCTGAAAACAAAATCCTTTGACATTTTTGAGCTTGCATTGATGATGACATGCGTTCTAGTTATTCACTCTCTGTAGCAATGAGAAGTATAGAACTTACTGGTGATTCGAGACTACATTAGTAGACAAGGGAAGACGAATGGATGGTCATATTCAGATAGTAGTGGTCAACAGCTCAATGTCCAGATGGAGATCATTGATGAGTGGTGTCCATAAGGGATGTATTTTGTCACTGGTGTTGTTTAATGTCTTCATCAGTGATGTAGACAATGGGATTGAATGCACCTTCAGCAAATTTGCAGATGACACCAAGCTGAGTGGTGAGGTTGACACCCCTGAGGGACAGGATGCCGTCCAGAGGAACTATGACCAGATGGAGAGGTGGGCTTGTGAAGATCGTATAGGGTTCAACAAGGCCAAGTGCAAGGTTCTGCATCTGGGTCGGGGCAACCCTCAGTATCGCTACAGGCTAGGGGATGAAGAAATTGAGAGCAGCCTTGCAGAGAAGGACCTAGGGGTGCTGGTGGATGAGAAGCTGGATATGAGTTGGCAATGTGTGCTTGCAGCCCAGAAGGCCAATCGTATCAGGCTGCATCAAAAGAAGCTTGGTCAACAGGCTGAGGGAGGTGATTCTGGCTCTCTGCTCTGGTGAGACCACACCTGGAGCAGCTCTGGAGCCCTCCATGTAGGAAAGACATGGACCTGTTGGAACAACTCTAGAGGAGGTCCACCAAAATTATTAAAGGCCTGAAACACCTGCCCTGTGAAGAGAGGCTGAGAGCGTTGGGGTTGTTCAGCTTGGATAAGACTCTGAGGAGACAACATAGATGCTTTTCAGTACTTAAAGGGGGTCTTAAAAGAAAGATGGGGAATAACTCTTTAGCAGTGTCTGTAATAATAGGAGAGGAGGCAGTGGTTTTAAACTAAAAGAGGAGAAATTTAGTCTAGATATTAGGAAGAAATTTCTCATGCTGAGGGTGGTGAAACACTGGAACAGAGAGATGGTTAGATGCCCCGCCCCTGGAAACGTTCAAGATCATGTTGGATGGGGCTCTGAGTAACCTGATCTAGTTAAAGATGTACCTGTTCACTGCATGGTGGTTGGACTAGAGGACCTTCATGGTCCCTTCCAATCCAAACCTTTTTATGATTCTGTGACCTGTTTTATATGACCTGTTTCAACAGCTGTTTATTAAAATAGAGGGAAGTTATTAATATGAAGACTGTGGCAAGTATATTTAAAGATGCAGGATTCTTTAAAGATTTAGTGGCAGTTGTGTTGGTGACTGAAACATTGCTGTAGAAGAATATATGAACAATGATTCTTATAATATGAAAAGCAGCAATGCCAGGAATGTATTGTGTAAAGTGCCTTTCCAACCTTTTGCAGAAGAATTAAGTTAACTGGTTTGGTGACTTTTAGGAAGTTTACGTGAAACTTGGGAACTCTTTATATTCATACAGTTTAGGGCCAGAATAGACCATTGTACTTGATAATATGCTTTCCTGTATATAGTGGCTTATTAACTTTTATCCTTACATATTGTATTAAACCCAAAAGTTCTGGTTGCGCAAAGGCATTTCAATTTTCAGGAGGCTGTACTGTATAGTGCTGGCACAGATCAAGATAAAGATTTGCTCTCTAAGGCCTGCAATATGAGGGAGTTAATTAACTCTGATACTCTCTGACAGTCTAGGCAACAAATTTATGCTATTTTGTAGAATAAAAAAGAATAGCATTTAAGTTCATACTAATTTGATCTAGGAGTGTTTCCTTCTTTGTTCCAAATATGACAGTGATTAGGACTGGTGCTTGATTAATGTTTCTTTTACTAATTTACCATTTAAAATAAATTTTGTTCTGTCACCTTCACAGCATTTTCTGTTGTGTATTATCAGTAATTGAGGCCAATTACTCTTACACAAAAAATCACAAATAATGTTGGAATACAAGCCAGCTCAGTTCCTGTGGAAGATGGAGAAAAAGCTTCTGAATTTCCATTAAGACATTCATTGAGATAAATATTTATTGTCTTAATCCAGAGTGTAAGTCTTTAAATGTACTATGGGTTAGGTAGGAACCTTGTTTCTAAACCCCAGAATGAAAAGGATGAACGTGAAGAAGCCAACAAAGGGCTCTCACATTCCTCAGTCTACTGCAAATATTGAGTGATGTTCCTTCCATGAACTAGATTAAAGTGCACTAACTGCATGTCTGTTCTTATAAGTCTTAATAAATCCAGCATTTCCCTAGTAAACAGTCAAGCTGCTGATTTTTTCATGTGTGTGCTCAATATATTTAAAAACTGAATCTTTTTAACTTTACTCAGAAATTCTTGGTAGGGAGTTACAAGGTCCTGTTTTGGTGAACTCTGATACTCAGTCATGGATGGGCAGAATTTCTTTACACTGGTGATGAAAAGACTCAGTCATGCTAGGAAAACGGGCATTCGGCTCCACCTGTGATGTGATATTTGTGGTCTCCTTAAAAGAAAATACTGTCTTAAAGAATGCAGGGATGTACAACCAAAACTTCATTGGAGTTACTGTAAGTAACGCTTTAATGACATTAAGTGCAACATGATAATGAATCATGGGATTTTGCACTGAGATCTGCAGGTGTAGTCTCATAAAGGTGGAAAAGGAGGGATATTGCAGAAGTAGACTTAACTATGTAGTTTTGTGGTGTAGTCAAACTAAAATAGATGTATAAAACCTCACAACATTTCAGTGTTCCTCTCTGGGACTGAACATGCATTGATAAATTGGATTCTACACAGCCTTAATCTTCAGGGATCTGTATGCCTGGTTTGCACAAAAGCTACCATACCTTTTTGACATACGTAAATAGTAAGCAAAGACAGATACGACAGATATTTACAGTATTTACTTTTTTTTTTGTATTTCCTGTTACTGCACAAAAATGATAGTTTCTTAGGGCATATGAAACTTCCACTTCTTTTCCTCCAAGTTTTCTAAATTTGAATTATAGCATAACTTCTGTAATATTAAGATATAAGCAAAGTTTGTCCTCTTGAAGTTTACTCGGCACTGGCGAGACCGCTCCTTGAATACTGTGTTCAGTTCTGGGCTCCTCATCACAAGAAGGATGTTGAGGCTCTGGAGCGAGTCCGGAGAAGAGCAACGAGGCTGGTGAAGGGGCTGGAGAAAAAGTCTTATGAGGANTAGTGATTCTGTGATTCTGTAGTTGAGACGCCACCCCGGAGGTATTTAAAAGACAGGTGGATTAGGTGCTCAGGGACATGTTTTAGAGGCAGGTATGGATGGTTAGACTCAGTGACCCAAGAGGTCTTTCCCAACCTGGTGATTGTATGATTCTATAAAAGTTCTAGTGTTATGGAGTATTTGATGTTCAGCATACTGGAAAGTTGAGCTTCTGTGTTTTTTATAATAACCATGAATGCACGATGTGCATGTGTGAGTGCATGTGCATAAACATGCACAGGCTAACTAGTGTCTCAGATCAGTAACAGTTTAAAGAGATTTTATTTTGTCCTTCCTCCATGCTGTGGGGTGAAATACCTCATCACGTCTGGAGATTTTTATGTTACTATCAGATCTTGATGTCCCCTATATTGCTGATCATTTTTTGGTGTATACTGAGCGTGACATGGATTTAACAATGTTTATGGTGTGCAGAATAAAATAATAATTTTTTATTTATATCTCAAACATGAGGCAGATGTCTGCTGTAGTTTAAGTTCATTGACTGGAAGAAATAACTAATTTTTTACATGCCTTTAAGTATCACATAAGAACAAGATGAACATGACTGTAAATGTCTAGAGATTTCCACAGAAGTGTTTCTCTTGACCTCCAGTTTCACCAGAAAAGGTAGAAGTTATGGAAGATATTTTAATAAAATCTGTGAAATTATTCTGTGAAACAAAACAGAATCTAGCAGTACTTATCTAGCTGTAAAATGTTACAGTGTCTTACATAGTGTACATTTGAAAAACATCTTTTTTATCAAAGTGATATACCTTTAGATGAAAAATAAGATTATCTTGATTTTTTTTTTACAAGGTGTTAGATTGTGACTTTCTGGCCCAGTGTGCAACTTTTTTCTTAAGATATTTAATGTTACTGTCAAAACATTAATAACCAAAAGCACCTTTTATTAATAATATCTATATAATTTTTCTTTCCACAGATATTTCTGCTTTTTAATATTTATTCCTATGCAGATAGAAGTTAATAATTTGTGCATGTTTAATTCCCACATACACGAATCGTACTCTTGATTGGTTTTATCAGAAAGAAATTTTTTTACTGAGTAAACGTACTAGTTGAAACTCAAATTTCTGTATCATTCTATACATTATTTATGTAACTGATATAAAATATATTGGCATTCATCATTTAGCTATACTGCAGGAAAATAAAATTAAGCTTGAAGATCCAATAGATGTATCTTCAGATTTGACAACTGAATTTTTCAGTTGCTTAACTTAGGTTGCTTTAGCAAAATGGCTTGCTCATTAGACCAAAAAAGCTGCCAAGAGTAATCAAGCATAGGGATGAAACAAAAGACAGTGTGATTTACTGTTTTATACTTGATGTTTATCAAGCAAAATTCTTGGTTGAAGAAAAAAGAGAAAGAAAATAAATCTTCATAATGCTAAATAAATTACTATCATAAAATTTGAAAAACCTGTGATGTGTAGTCAACTAATCCTGTCATGCCTGAACTTTTAAGAGAAACTCTTCCAATTATTGAATTCAATTATTTTCCTGAATGTGTTACTTTTTTTTTTATTCTGCTCCCCTCTACCTCTATTTGTGAGGTGAAGGCAGAAAAGAAATCTTCAGTTTCAAAAATTTTGGCTAATTCATCTCAGAGGGTTTCTGTGTGTGTATATACAGTCTATGTCTGATTCTTTTGCTGAGTTGCTTCATGGAGTTGTGGGTAGATGCTGTGCTGCCTTACATGCCAAACTTCTACAATGAACTGCATATTGTATGATGTACTCTGCATTCTCCTCTAGCTGAATTCCATGTTGCACTGCGCTAATTAACTAAAACAAAAAACCAAACCCAAAATGACAAGCATAATAAAGCTGTGCAATGCATGGCAAGACAACACTACTGGATCTGAAAGGCTATTTATATAGTTGATGATAATGCTATTAAAAACTAAAGCTGAATAACCTATTTTTTGGGAGGTATTAAAGCATGTTCTGCATGCTTTAATTCTGTGGGAAATTATGACAGTTCACAGCAAAGCTAAGAGCTGAGGTAAATTTACCATCTCATTATTTCAATAATTTCTTTAATTACTTAAGTATTTTCTTAAAGAAGGGTTTTGAGTGAAGGGTGTGCTTACTTAAGTATCTGTTAACAAAAACCTGTTTTGTTTGTGTGTGTGTGTGTTCTGTGGAATTTGACTGTGACTCCTGGATAACACTTTCTGCTTTTCAAAGTACAGTTAGTGTTTATTTTTGTGTTTTTCATTTAGGAGTTGCAGCACGCCTAATTTCTATTACAAACCAGGGCAATGTTACCTCACCCCAATACTCTTCCTTTGCTGAATGCTTTTTGGAGGGCCTTGATTACAATAATTGCAAAACCTGAACTTTGAAGCAGGAATAAAGCCTATTGCATAGTCTACCAGGAATGAAACTTGTAATTTTCCTGGTGGGAATTTTAAGTTTTTGATGTTTTTTACTCATTTTAGAAGGTATTTTCTCCTTACAAAGTTTCTTTTATTACATATTGTACTATGAAAAATGGGTTTTGGTGCCACTACCTCTTAAAGTAAGGTATGTGAAGGTCTGAAATTGTTTTTCTACATTGACTAAAATCATGTTTTTTTAAGATTAGATTTAAAATGTACCCCTTGCTTTGACTTTACTAATGGTTAGTAGACCTCTCTGGAGTATGTAATAACTTAAAAGATTGTGTTCAGAAAGTATATTGTGGAGAGTGGAACTATATGTCATACGTTCTATGTTCTTTACATTCCTTTTACATTTATACTTAAAGGAATATAAAAGAAAATTGAAGAATTTGTTTGCATTATTCTTATTTTGTATTTACTAAATTTCTAGCAAAACACAAATGTCAGTTTCTGTTAATTTCAGAGCAGAAAGAAAACAAAAGTTGTGGGCATTAGTTCTAAGGTGGTCAAACAAGCTGTGCTATTACATTTTTGTGGGAGAAAAGATGTATGTATTGCTCTACCTGTCCAATTATGCAGCTGTTACAATGTGCTCTACACAACTTTTGAATCCACTTCTCTGAGTTCAGCTTGCTTTTAAGTAGTGCTTAAAGAAAGTTTGTATTCCTTCTTTTGACTTTTAACAGATATTTATCTATTGAAAACTAACAAATTTTTATTCCTAAATGTCAGTTGCATGGAAAATTAGATTTTAGATTTCATAAAACCAACACCAATATTCAGAATTAAGTTTTTATCTCAACTGTGCAGCAGCTTATGTTTCTCTTCACTGCTGGGTGTTTGTAGTATTTTTTTGTTGTTTAAAACAGTCTTGGTTCAAGTAATTACTTTAATATTTCAGAAAGTAGAACTTTGTTGTCATACTACTTGAAATATTCTTGTTATTGTCTAAAAAAACTTAATAACACTGCTTTTGTGGTGTCTAATGAAACTTCCAAATTCCTTTAAAATTGTTTCTCGTCATTATACAATGTAAGTATCCAGAACATAGAATTTATGGGGTGAACTTACAGGAGCAAATGATACTAGCACCAGTTAATATAAGATCAGGTGTGTAGGAACCTGTAGATTAATTTCTAGATAGTTATTTGCAGCTGTAACTGTCCTGAGTAAGTACTGTTCTTTTGAATATTTCAAACTTTATTCAAGATTAATATACATCAAGAAGCCCAAAGTCTTTTCAGTAGTTTACATAGTTTATCTTACTAGAGATAACTTTGGAATTTTTGTGTTTACCAATAAAGCTGAAAGGAAGATTGCGTTCAAATTTAAGTTTTCACTCAGTTTCTGCAGTTTCAACTATGTACCCCATCTTTATAGTGTACTTTTCTGTGTCTCAGAAGGCTATGACCTTTCTTTCCTTTATGTCTGGAAACTCCCTACATACCCCTGCCCACGACTTACCTCTTTTAGAGTTAAACATTTCTATAATACACAAATACAGAGTTTTTTGAACCTTCACTTGAGGACATGGTTGTTAGAAACTTGCCTTATTTGTAAACCTACTTGTTCTTCTGTAAATGCTTTTTTGTTGTAGAACTCTCACAAGAACTGGCTGAAGAATAAGTGATAACTAATCATGTACAGCAGATATCAAGAGCATGACCTCAATTTTTTATATCCTGGGGGAGCACTTCAATATATGAAGTGTAATATGAATGTCATGAACTGTGGGTCAGGTTTACTGTAGTAAACAAATCCCGTAGTTTTTATACTTCTATTACAGCTGGAGTTGCTACTCTGAAGTCACTGTTCTGAACTAAATTTGTATGTTTGTTGACTTCCCTTAGAAAGTTTTGTGTTGGTAAAAAATTGTTTCAGGTTCTATAGTACTATTGATGAATTCAGAAGAAGATGAAAGTAACTTTAAATTGAACACCTATAGAAAACAGTTGATTTTTAGATGTAAAATAACCTTAACCATTGGGATTTTAGTGTATTTTTTTAATTGTTAAAAATAAAAAGAAAGAAGCATTTTGGACCTTTTTTGTGTGTAATTATTTTCGTCAGATCTGATGGTTTACACTGAAATGTTTGAAACTGTAAACTGTTGTCTTGATTAAGACTTTTTTTGTAGGATACAAGGTGACACTTATTTGAGAAACTTAGTATGGAAAATGGCATAGTCAAAGACTTGTAGCATTAAATGTTACTCAGCACCCCCTGGGAAAAAATCATTAATGTACAATTTGTATGGGAAAGGTTTTCACGAGTTGTGGTGAGTATAAGGTAGAACTCTCATCTAGAAGTGAAAATCATATATGCTATCAGATTATCAAATAAAATGTACAATACGTCATGAAAACTCTTGAATGAAAACTAGGTGTGTGATACTGATATTTACAATCCAGTGATATTATGCACTTGCAATTCACAGAATCATAGAATGGTTTGAGCTGGAAGGGATCTGAAAGATCACCTAGTTCCAACCCCTCTGCTATGGTCAGGGTCACCTCCCACTAGACTAAACTGCTCCAAGGCCCCATCCAACTTGGCCTTGAACACTTCCAGGGAGGGGGGGCATCCACAACTTCCATGGGCAACATGTTTCAGGGCCTCACTGCTCTCATTGTGAATAATTTCTTCCTAATGTCTAATCTAAATCTCCCTTCCAATTTCAAGTCAATTTCTGTCTTCTACACTACATGTTCTGCATTACATGCCCTTATAAAATGTTTTTCCTCAGTTTTCCTGTAGCCCCTTCAGGTACTGGAAGGCTGCTATAAGGTGTCTCTGGAACCTTCTCTTGTCCAGGCTGAACAACCCCAACTTGCTCAGCCTGTCCTCAAATGGGAGGTGCTCCAGCCTTCTGATCATCCTTGTGGCCCTCCTCTGGACCCATTCAAACAGTTCCATATCCTTCCTATGTTCTTATGTTTGGGCTTTCACAACTCGACACAGTATTTCAGGTGGGGGTCTCACAGGAGTGAAGTAAAGGGGGAGAATCACCTCCCTCAACCTTATTCTTAACAGCTGCTTAACAATACCAAAATTTATTTTTTGTCTATGCATTGTTTCTCTCTGTGTTGTTCCCTTGCTGCTTATGTCACTTTAGTATGAAAGCATACAATATGCTACAGTATGGTTTCACAATAACCATTTTATTTCTTAATGGATTTTGGTGATTTGCTCTGTAGGTATATGTAGTTCTTGTATTTAAGATAAACAGACAAACGAAATATGCTGCATATAATTAATTTTTCTGGTTGTTAAGTTAGTATTAACAGACATGGTTATTTCACAAATAATTCTTTAATTATTTTTAGCATACATGGACTAATTAAATGGATTAAATATGCTTAATATTTGCTTTCCATTCTTAAAGGAGTAATTTAATGTGCTTTACATTGTCACCTACTCTCTCTCTCTCTACTACCACTTTTTTCATATTATGTCTTGTGATTACTAACCAGTTGCCTTATGATATAACTTATGGACCAAAGGAAGCAAAGAGATTCTGTGGGGAAACAGTGAAATCAAATGTTTATAAATATACACTTGATCACTCCTGTGGGTATTAATTTCTACTGAGCAGTTTTTCTATCAGTGATGAAAATATGTCTTTGAATTTTATCTTGAAAAATAGTATAAATTCCCGATTCAGGTAATATTTTGCTGAAGTCTCTGATAAGCTCCTGAATTGAGTCTGATTTATTAAATTGGTGTAAATAACTGATGCATGTATATGAACATTGGTGTGGAATAAGTAGCAGTGGAGAACTAACTACAGTGCTTTAGCTATTCCTTCTGATATCTTGCTTTGGAGAGATTTTAAAGAGCATCTGTCTGCATGGCAAAATGTTCTCAAGAGGTGTGTGTAAAGGGTGAGGATATGGAAGTAATAATAGAATGTAGTAATAGTATAGGTGAAGTAATGCAGGGCATTAAGCAAGCAAATTTATCCTGTTTCTGAGCAAAACCTACAAAAAGCAATGTATACTCACACGTCAATTGATTTTGGTGTTTGAATTGGGTGTGCCGAGGTGAGTTGGATATATCTGTGTGGTACTTTGAATAAAATGTATGGTTATACAAAAAAATACTGAAGTGCCTTTGTATGGGGTAGCTTAATACACAACTCATTTTTACTAACTTCCACTGAAATATTATTGTGGAAGAGTTAGTTGGCATGATTGTATGCAGTAGTTAGTTTATTGAGCTTATTTGTGAACAACAGCCACTGAGAAAGTTACCATGGCTAGCAGGTTGTTGCTGTTGCTTTCTGAAACAAAGTTCATTGGCAATTTTGTAAAAGGAGATTGCTGATTTGTGGTGATTTGGAAGCAACTGAAAATTGCTGCTCTTACCAAAAAGGTTCCAACTGTATTTAACTTATGAGTTGTTAAACCTGAAACTTGGAAAAAAAGCCATAAGTCAGTTTTTGATGTGCCTAATTTCCTAACTAGGTAACTAAATTTTAATTCAAACTGAGAAAACAAACTGTATTTAAAAAAATATTTGACATGGTTCGGAAATTTTACTTTTTCAGTAATACTGCAGAGCTGTCCAAATGCTTATGGGGACTGGAGAAAGAGCCCATGGAGGTCAGTGGCTCTGTTTACAAATACTTTCATAAATCAACTATACTGCTATAGCAGCATTTCTTGTATTTTAGCTGAAACTCAATTCAGGATGCCGAGGTTTAGAAGTGACTTCTTTCTTGATTTCAGTATACCTATTTTCTTTCCTTTTGATGTAGCAACTGCAGTATAAGAGAGCCTTTAGTCTACAGGGGAAATTATTTAGGCATTTTTTCAGTCATGGTAAACCTTGGCTTTTAACTGAAGGAGTAAGAGCAAAGGAAGGGATTACAATGAAAGAGGAAAATAAGAGTGTATACACTGAAAATTTTAGAAGAGAAGGAACCTCATAAGGTTCTTGGTAGCCCACTCCTTCAGCCTGTCCAGGCCTTCTTGCAGACGCTTTCTTCCCTCCTTAGTTTTAATTATGAATCTTAGTACTTTCCAGAAATATCATGGAGGAAAAATGTTGGGATTCCAAGACAGCAAGTCAGCCTTCTTCCACTTCCAACTGGGTTTAAGGTTATTCCTGACAGGGACTTCTTAGGATTTTTATTTCTTTTCTATCCTTTAATTTCAATGAAATTGTTGCGTATGTACTCTTTTATGAACGGTAGATACTCTCCAAAAGTACTTTTTTAAAGAAGATACAATATGTACTTTCAACTATTTCTCAGCTTTTTCACTGGAGTGGCTGATTTTCAGATTAGCTTATTTGAATGTGAAATATTACAGTGTATTTTCTGTATGGTACAGGACTGATAAAGAGCATGACCTGAAATTCTTGGAAATATTTACAGTACTTAAGCATGTTGTGGGTTGGACTTTGAAGACAAAATGCTGATTAATGTGCTCAGTGGATATGAATGTGTCATAACACTTTTTTCCTGCCCTGTATGTGATATGGTGCAGTACTTTCTCTGAAGTAGATGAAGGCACTATATGTTCTGTCAAGAATAGTGTTTTTGCAGTACTTCTACAGTCTACAGAGCAGAGATATTACTTTCTGTAGGAAGATATGGAAAGCACAGTCTCAGTTTGTTAAGGAAGTGTAGCTGTATAGGTGAATTGCTCTTCTGTTACTCAGTTAACCACATCCATTTATTTTCAGTAGTTTCAGGGAGAACCTTCAAAAACTGTTCAACAGAGTTAAAAATCGAAGGATCAGTAGTATATTCTGTAGAGGAAAAATAAGGGGGAGAAATGAATGCATGTGAGGTTAATATTTAAAAAAAAACAACTTCAGAGATGAAGTGATCATGACACAAATGCGAGATATAATATGCAGATATATCCACACTTAGGAGAGAATGTTCAGCCAAAAGGGGGAAGAATCTGCAGATGAGACATGAAGCAAACAGAACAGATTTGTGCTTACTAGATGTCACTACCTGGTTATCTAGGGATGCGTTAAATAGTATTTATGAAGTTGCTGCTGTATGTACAAAGAAAAATTGCGAAACCTGTAAACTTGGCACTGATATTGTTTGAATTTAGCCTGAAGAAAAGAACTGCAAAAGTTTTTTTTTTTTAAATTATCTATACAGAGATAAAGGCTTGTGATTTAAACCAAAATGCCTAAAACTTTTTAAAAATGGATATAGCTATCTTCCGATGGTTTTCTGAAATGAAACAGCTTTCCTTATAAACACTTTTTTCTTGTCATACATAGTATCAAGCCTGAGAAGCAATGAGAGTGGAAAGTAAAGATATTCTGAATGTAGGGCCTTCCTTTAGGGACTTTGTTTTAGGAGGGGAGTGGGAGAGGGTTCAAGCTAAAAAAGTATTTTAGTGACTCATTAACACCTGAAACATGGTGACTAAAGGCTTGCTTTCTCCTTCAGCCAAAAAAAAGAAAAGGTGACCTTTTGTCAACAGATGTATTTTAAAAACATTCACTGATCGAATTTGTTTTTCTAGCTAGTCAGAAAGTGTTTTATTATGGACTCTTAAGAACTCCCATCTTCAGCCTAAAAAATTTGTTTTGGACCACAGGATATACTCAGGAAAATGTACTGGAAAGAAGAATCAAAAGCAGACCGTTTTATATGAATGGACTATGTCAAGTAATTTTAAAAAGCCATTTGAATGCACTAAATGGAAGTGAACTGAGGCATTTTGAGCAGCTGGGAATAAGTGCTGGTTTTGAATAGAGTAATGCTTTTAAGAATTCTTGAGAATTAAAAATGCTGATCTGTGTGGTGTAGAGGAATTAAGATAATGACGACAATCTGATCAACAGTTCTTTTGCATTTAAAAGCAAAGGACGAATAGTACATATACTGGAAGTAAATTTTAGTGTTTACTTTTTTTTTTTTTAGTTTTCCTTCAGATAAGCTAGATGGCTTCTACATTTTGAGTGTTACAGCAGCCTTTTAAAAAAGAGGGATAGGAATTGTTAATTACTGATCTCTCAGTCTGTATGGGGTTCAGCTGAAGCTGATACTCGTGCCAGTTTGTGTTTTGATACTTTTTCAAAGTTGTTCTGAGAGTTTCCTTTTACACTTGGCTAGAACTTTGCTATTTACATTCCAAACTGTTTTGAAGGTAGATGAGATATTCCAGAATAGAAATACATGCTTTTAATAGGTTCTATGTTGAATAACTTTGATTTGGAAAAAATTTTGTTTTATTAACCCTCATGTGAATTTTGCCTCTCTTTGCAAGGCTGATGAACAAGGCCAATATGTTTATCATAAAATTTACCTCTCAGTCCTCGTGTATTTGCTCTTGAGGATTAAAATGACCTTGTAGAGATTTTTGATTGGGTTCATTTAGAATTGCTCATTTTATTATGAGAAGACTGAACAGTTGGAAAATGATCCTCTCATAGTAAATTAAGTATTTGACAGCTTTTAAGTGGATATGTTTTTTAGACAGTATAATGTAATGTAATTATTTTTTCATTCTGTCTGGTAGAGGGAGACTTGAAACTTCTACATATCTATACAGGTATCAACTAGAAAGAATTATAGTAAAGGACCATTTTCTTTGGTGGAAGATTGATATATTTTCCACATCATCTTGACGATATGCATTACAATTCACAAACCTTCTCTTTTGAAAGCGTGAGAGAGCAAGCTGAATGTGTCATTGTGGGGGAGTTTCCTTGAATTGTTAAAATATTGAAGAAAGCGAACAAAAGACTAGAAGCTTTCTTACAACAGAAAAATTGCAAGCTTCATACTTTGTTTCAGCACATTCTCATACATACAGAACTGATGTCAGCCACAAGGGTTTTACAATTAATTTAGAAATTGTTGTTTTCATGACATGACTCTCTGCTCTTGTCCTGTTTGAACTCCAATTCTTCTCCCTCTCCCATGACCTACCTGCTCATGTTGTTCTTGAGCAGATGTAGGAATATCTGCTCCACATGACTCCTTCAAAAATAGTTTCTCTCTCTAGATTACTGCAAAAATGTGACATTTTTCTTAGTGTATTACTTGGGTTTCATGAAAATAGTATAGTGAATGACTTTAAGGGAGGTGATTCATACTGTATCAGCTGAATTATTGAGATGAATGAATTCCCCAAAAATGTTCAGTTCACACATCAACATAGGGATTTCGAGGTGCATCATAAAAAAAGTCTGACAGATGGCTTTCCTTTCTCTGCCTTTCAGTTCCAAAAGGAAGTTCTTGCTACATCTGCATTATATAAGTGACAGTTCAAGGATGGAGCAATGGAAAGAAAAAATAGCTTTTCAATAATTGTATTCTTGATGACTAGTTTATGTTAAGTCAAAACTTACTCATGCACAGTGTTGAGAACTTGAACCTTAATGACTTAGGATGCATGCTTTCTCTCTGTAACAGTTTCCTTTTAAGAGCCTAATATTTTCATATAATCCTGACCAATTTATTGTTCTACTATTATGATATTATTCTTCTGCCTTCTACGACAAGGTGACCATCTTACTGAATGAGGGAACGGCTGCAGTTTTCTTGGACTTTAGTAAAGCCTTTGACACAGTTTCTCACAGCATTCTGCTTTGGAAACTGTCAGCTTCTGGCCTGCACAGGTGTGGCGGAAAACTGGTTGGATGGCTGGGCCCAGAGGGTGGTGGTAAATGGAGTTAACACCAGCTGGAGGCCAGTCACAAGTGGGGTTCCCCAGGACTCAGTGCTGGGTCCAGCGCTGTTCAGTATCTTTATCAATGGCCTAGATAAAGGCATTGAGTGCACTGTTAGTAAGTTTGTGGATGACACTCATCTGGGAGGTAGTGTTGATCTGCTGGAGGGTAGGGAAGCTCTCCAGAGGGATCTAAACAGGCTTGACCGCTGGGCTGAGTCCAGTGGCATGAGGTTTAACAAGGCCAAATGCCGGGTCCTGCACCTGAGGCACACAACAACCCTGTGCAGTGCTAGTAAGCTGTCTGGAGGGGAAAAACCTGGGGGTGTTGGCTGATAGCTAACTGAACATGAGCCAGCAGTGTGCCCAGGTGGCCAAGAAGGCCAATGGCATCCTGGCTGGTATCAGAAACCGTGTGGTGAGCAGGTCGTGTTCTTGACACTGGTGAGACCGCTCCTTGAATCCTGTGTTCAGTTCTAGGCACCTTGCTACAAGAAGGATGTTGAGGCTTTGGAGTGTGTCCAGAGAAGAGCAAAGAAACTGGTGAAGGGGCTGGAGAACAGGCCTTATGAGGAGCGGCTCATAAGTTTTATGAGGAGTGGCTGAGAGAACTGGGGTTGTTTAGCCTTGAGAAGAGGAGGCTGAGGGGAGACCTTATTCCTCTTTATAACTACCTGAAAGGAGGTTGTAGAGAGGAGGGAGCGGGCCTCTTCTCTCAAGTGACAGGGGACAGGACAAGGGATAATGGCTTCAAGCTGTGCCAGGGGAGGTTCACACTAGAACCTGGTTCACACCTTCCCTGGAGGTGTTTAAAAGATGGGTGGATGATGTGCTCAGGGACATGGTTTATTGACCAGTAGGAATGGTTGGGCTTGATGGTCCAAGAGGTCTTTTCCAACCTGGTGAATCTATGAGTGTATGTTGTATATATAAGAGTAATACAAATTTTTTTTAGAGGAAATTTGCTTGTTTAGTTAATGAACTGTCTTATTTTCGAGGATCTTTATTATTGTTCTGGTAATGTAAAGTTACTAAATTATAAACTTTACCTTAATGCAGTAATTCTTGTGGAAAGAAGAGTTTGCATCCACCTTGTAATTGTCATTTGCTGGTGAATGCAATAAATTTGTAGTTACACCAGTACAGCTTTTTTGTCTCTTCTCTAGGGTCTTATAAGTGGATCGTTCTATAAATAACCACGCTGTGTATTTGATCTTGTAAATACTGTGGGGAGTTAAAGATTAAGGTCTTATAGAAAAAAACAAGTCCAATTCATTAATTGATAGACAAACCCACATGTGTGTAAAGCTGCTTATTGCTTTTTACAGTGCTAGCTATTAGCAGTCTTTTCTGGTATTTCTTCCACATTTGAATTGAATCTGAATTTTTTCAGGATTGACTTAGCAACCATCTCAGCTTCTAATAACTGGACCTGGTCCTTCTGCAGAATAATATCTGAAGGAACTATATCAATAGCTCTGGAACAGATTTGACAAGTGCAGCAGAATTGAGAGAAGAACTATGATCAGTTTTTCCATAAGTTATGCAAGAATAAGGTTGTTTGGGATGAAGATGTTAAATCCGTATATTGAATATTATATATTAAAGAATATAACATTTAGCTTGCATTCAGAATTATATGTTTCAATTGTCTCCTTTAGTACTTCTCTCATAATCAAATAAGAATCTTTAAATAGTAGGTAAAGTCTATGAATTACATATGTGGTTTTGAAGGGCTGTGAAACAATAGCAGTACAAGACCTAAGGGTTAGAAAATGACTTCAGGTTGACATATTCATGATGTAAAGCTGTTTACCTATGTATATTTTAAGGGAAAGGTATAATAGGCAGGCAACAGTTGACCGAAATTAAGACATATAGAGTACAGCTGGTTACCTAATTCAGACGTGGCAAAAAGGGACTCCAACCCAACCCGACTCAGTGTTCCAGGTTGCCAGATCATATCTTGCATGGCTTTAGTCAAAACTAAATAAGATTTCTGAAGCTTTGAGTACTTCTTTCTGCCTTATCAGAGCTCTGCCTTTTCCTTGCTGCTTCTGTGTTTGCTTCCACTACTATCCTGCTATGAAGCCTGCTGTGAGAGACAAGACCTTTATGTAATTTACCTTTCCTCTACCTTTTAACAGCACTTTTCAGTCTTTGATTTGCGGCTGTAATCATACATCACTCCTAAGTGAAGTCAGAGGTAGCTGCTTGTCCCAGATTCCAATTTAGCTTCTAATTTAGAAACATTACATGATGAATTAATGCTGAATTACTCCCCTTCCTTCCCCCATGTATTCCTCTCTTAAAAGGACACTTTATTCCTGTCCTAAAAGGACAATTACCCACTTCATCAGTGTTGACTGAATTAAGTACTTTTAGTCTTCTGTCCCACTTAGTTTGCATTACTGTATTTTTTTTTCTTTCTTTTTTCACTGCATGTTTTGGTCAAAAAAACAGAACACCTGGAATCAAGGCAAATTAATATAATTTTGAATGTACTTCAATACATGTGTAAGCCTTGTTTCTGATGAACTTAATTTTGAAGGATGAAACTATAATTATTATTGTCCTTTCCCTATTGCAAAACAAGCACTTTGATTTAGCAAACAGGCAAAATAAGGCTCAGATATTTTAGAGTCCTAAGGAGCAAAACTGTCTAAAGAAACACTGAAATTTATCACTTCTGTATGGAAACACTGAATTCTTGAAATTGATGAATTGAGTATGATTGACTTAACTCTTCATGGGGTTTTGATATTATGCTGTTTGATAAGTGTGAAAATTTGAGTAATTTTGTTTCCTTTAATTTTCTTTCTGAAGAGTAAGATCCATCATCATATAGCATGTGTACTGTCAGATGTTCCTACTCATTACTGGACAGCAGAGTATAGTAGAGGACTTTTCATTTTTGACCTAATTTGCAGATTCTTCCTTTACATAAACTTTGTCACAAAAATTGTGCTGTGAAATTTTTGCTATAATGGATAATGTTGTGGAGTTACATGTCTGAGCAGCTTCAGTAATTCATCCTTACCATGTATTTATGTATTAAGGGTACTGTGTGCACTGGTTCTTTGCCAAAGAACCTTTTAAGACAACAGTATTGAACATTTAATCATTTTTCATTGTTAGCTATGTTTCTTGTGTCACTTTATATTTTTTTTAAGATGCTGTTTGTCAGTGAACTGAGAACAATAGGGGCCTAAGGCTTTTGTTTTTAATGACCATTACAATACAATTCTCTTGAAGTTATGTTTAAGCATTCTCTTGCATTTAGTTTCTCTTTTTCTTATCTGTAACTTTGTGGGATAATTCTGTGCCATAAAAGAGAGAGCACAAAGTAAGTTCCAGTCTCCTATATTTATCACTTCTATGAACAGAACTGTTGTGGTAGGTTTTAGTAATTGAGAGAGTTGAATAAGTATGGAATATCACTATTGCGACATTGAACTTGCTTTTCTTTGGGGAAGTGCTAAAAAACCCCAGCTGATTGGTGGAAATGATAGGCTGCAAATCTTGAAATATTTTGGCATCTTCTTACATACATGGTGTATGTAGGAGAGCTTTAGCTTAAAGTTGCCTGCTCATGGAGTAGAAGTGGAGTGTTTAATACTTCAGGGATCCTTAAGCTCATAGAGTTCAACTGTAGAAGTGTTATTCTTGCACTATTTTGATCCTTTTGCTGGTAAAGCTAGACTAAAACAGTTATGAGTCAGGTCAGTAAAATTTTAAGTATGCATTTTTATGGTACACACAAAGATAATGACCCTTAAACAGAGTGTGAGTAAGCAGCATCTTGTTTATAAATCTTATTTTCTTTTGAATTGGCATAGTGCTATCTGTGTGGTTTATAAAATGTCTTCATTTAGAAATAAATTGATAAATAAAAAGATGCTGAAAATGAGGAAAACTTAGGTAGCAGTAGATTGTCTGAGGTAGCATTAGAGTCTTAAGTATAGGGGAAAAAAGCTGACTAAAATTAAGGAGGTCTTAGGTGATAGGATGTCTTTTTCCATGTGGTAAATGCTATATTGACATAAAACAAATGTTGCAAACTAGCTATTTCACTCAATTCAAACTGAAAAAAATCCTTCTTCATGTATTTAGCAAGGATTTACTTGACTAGTGCAGCAGGAGCTGGGAATGATACATACAAGAAATTTACATTGGGCTCTGCTTTAGTGGTGCTCTTGGCAATGTTAATGTGACTCCTCAGAGTACAGGAATTGATAATGCCAATTTTTTTTTAAAAGTCATTTGTAATGTGACTGAGATGTGACTAACTCTGCTAATGCTTTCAGCCTTAGTTCTTTGCAGGGAAAATAGGTAACTTGTGATTGACTTTGGAATTTCTGTCCAGATTTTGCTTTGTCAAGTATATATGTTATATATATGTTATATATAATACATATAATGAAAGATATGAAGTCTAGTATTCAAAAAATATTAAATACCTAACCTTTCACCTTGATACTGGAACTGGTCCTTTTTTTGATATGCAGTATGGTACAGACTGTAATTACATGTACTTGTCTTGTACCTATTAAGTGAAAGGATTCTTCTGTGAACTGAGATGAACTGTGCTTGTGTTCAAAGGACTTTGAGTCGTGTTTCAGTTATGTTTCAGAGTGTAGAACAGTTATGGAATAAGTTATAGAACTGCAGGAAGGACTTCTGGCAAAGTTAGTTGATACCTAGTCATGTACTGAAATGTAATCTCTTATATCCATCTTTATTTCTTAGAAAGCGTCCCACTTTTTGAATATTCAGGCTTTCTAACTTGAAGGAACTAGTAATTTTCTGAGTGTAAGTTAAAAAAGTTGATGGAAGTAAATGTTTTGCACAACAGCATCTATTAAATGCTTTGTGAAACAGAAGTGATGCATCAGTACTGGTCACATTGTCATATCTGAAGGAACATACTCTTGGTTCTCGTATCTGAAGAGAATGTTACACTTAAAGACCTGACTGTAATCTTATTCAAAGATTTTTTGTTTCCAGTGTGATTCCAAATGGGCTTTGGGTCTGTGAAATTCAAAGAAAGGTGGCTTATCCCCAAAGTGAGCATACCTGTAGATCAGTTTAAATTCTTAAACCTGATGCTACTTGAAAATATAAGGCAACCAGTTAATCTGGCATGTTTTGCTGAAGAATAAATTACAGAGACTAAACGTAAAGTTTCAGTAACATTTCTTCCATGCATGTTGTCATAATTAAAACCCCAATGGAATGTGACCCTGAGCACCCTGCTCTGGTTGACCCTGCTTTGAAGCATGAGTGGAACTAGACAGTCTTCATAGGTTCCTGCCAACTTGAACTCTTTCTCTGATTCTGTGAAATGCAGATTCTGATAGTTTCTGGAATGATCAGATGAGGCTATCAATCATTATTTTCAACTTTCCATCTTACAGTAGTCTGATAAACCCTTAAATGTCGTCTTGTTCAGGTTTTTTGGTAGTTTGTTTTTTTGTCCTGCAGTGACAGCAGTGCAAGTGTGTTACTTCTCTGTGTGTGTGTATAGATGTAATGTAAATTAAAGGATACAGCTCTTAATATTGACTGTTTTGTGTTATCCTCCAAGTGCTTTTGTTTGTAAAGAGTAAGAAAATACATTTGCGGCTTTGTCCAATATTCTTTCTTGCAGATTTAGATTGTTTAAAATGTAGTAATATCATCCTCATTTTTACTTTGGATAATATTTAGGTATTTTGATTTCTTTGATACTTTGTTCTGTCTTAATAGGACTTGAATACTGTATTTCTTCATTGTCTTGTCATTATTTCTTCTTTATTTTTTTGTGCTCTGTTTCTATGTGTTTTTTAGAGTCTTTCCTGTAGCTGTAAAATGTGTAATGTGTATGTTGTGTAATAATGCAATTCAAGTTGTGGCAAGCATGTTTTATTTCTGACACATCTTCTGTTATGTGTATAGCATCAATTTATACTTTCAGAAAAATGGCATGAAACTTAATCTGTTTTGGTTAAACTATAAATTATTGAATGTCTAGAAATATGTATTCAGTGGTAGTAATGCACCAGTTTAAACATCTACTGGGTTTCAAGTACAAATGTGGTGTTTTCTTCTGAACAGCAGTTAGAAAATAGTTGTTTAAACTGACATACAAACCAGCATTTGCTCTTTATGCTTAAAATTACTTTCCTTTATGTGATAACAACTGCTTATGATTTAACGTGAATGATAATTTATTCTGCTTCATTTTTATATTCCTCAATTTTTCTACAAAAATATTTTCTACTTAGATATATTTACAAATTAGAATGTAGCTTATTTAAAACAAATACAGCATAACGTGTAGAGGGACACAGAAAAATATTTTTCTTGTGTTCTACTACTAATGGTGCTAGTATTTGAACAGACAGAAACAGTCTTTATGTAATGATGACATGCATAGATTTCAGTATGTAATTCTTAATCAGAACTTAAGTGTTTTCAGTATACTTCTGGAAGACAACTGGCTTAATACCTTATAAGCAAGTAGATAAGAAATCAGTTTCTTAAATTGTGTGGAAATACATATTAAGTCATCAGAATTCAGAAAATACATTAGTTTTCATGGACAGTTTTAGACACAATCACTACTTCTAGTGAAAACCAAATCAAAACATGCCATGATAAAATTGATAGGAAATACTTTTCCAGGATATGTGACTTGTAAGTGCTGCAGTGCTTTGAAGATTTGTTTCTTGCTGTTGGCAATAGCAGAGAGAGTATTTCTTCAATACCTGAATTGAGTGAATTTTGAGAACTCAGTGGAAAGTACTTGTCCAAATTAATATATCTCTAAATATCCCAGGAGCAGTCTTGATATTTCAGTATAAGTAGGAAAGCTATAATGAAGCTAATAATATGGGTACTGGAAAGGCAGGAACCGAAAAGCACATTTCTCCTATATATTCTTCTTCAGAATGTGGAACTGAACACTAGCTCCAAGGTAATGAATTTCTTAATATCGGCCGAAGGTTTTCAGATAATTAATCTTAAATCTATATGCGTACAAATTGAGGGGGAAGTATTGTTTCTTCTTCCTTCTTTACTGTGAGCCAGTGGATATAAGGTTCAGTCTCTCTTATTCTCTGTGTTGTCATTTGAAAGTTTGAATATGACTCAGTATAAAGGGACTTGGGGTAAAATGCTGCAAGAGTGTTAGTAATAAAGGAGTCTGCTTAGCAGAGTATCATGTTTAAGTTTAAATGTGTTGCTCTCTGCTTACAGAGGAAGCACAGAAGTGGGATCTAGAGGGTGATATGAGAACTAAAATTTGCAGATGGATGCAGCCATCGATTCTGACATGGCTGTAAGCAGTACTGTCAAGCCAGAAAGGACAAGGTGAACTGGAACATGCAAATCACATTAGGAATCTGTCTGCCACCTGTATTCTACTTGATAGAATGAGTAATCCCTGTGAAAATCAATTAAAAGTGACAGATTTGAAGATAAGCACCATAACTTAAAGTTTTATATTAATGCCCATTAACGAGGTACCTGAATGCCTTTCATGTAATACTGAAAGGTTTTCAGTAGCCTCTGGAAAGTTTCAATATGAATTGCTACTGGGGCTGTCAGACTTCATTCTGTATCGGAGCACTCCACTAAACACAGTGTTAGGTCAGCATATTAATTTAATTATCCCTTTGAATGCCTTAATTGCTCTTTTTCAGAATTATTGTTAAAGTATTTTTTTTGAGCATTTTTATTTCTTTTTGATGTTCCACGTTTAATTTTTATATGAAATTTTGTTTAGGAATATCAAAGTAATATTTTTTCTCTTGCGCGCAAACATTTTCTTCTACAAAGTTTGTCTTGTAATGCATGTTATTAACAGTTATGACTTATAGTTTACAAGTATTGACTTACAAATGTTTTACATCATCTGAATTTATTTCTGATGGTTGGAATTACCTGTAGGTATTACCATGATTACCAGTTTTTGAGACCAGTTTGAACAGGCAGTGTCCAAACAAATGGCATACGTAGTACAGCTGAATAGTGACCTGCTGAGCATCCAGTTTAGCAACTCTAATATAGTTTAAAATTTGCAGATTTTTTAACCTAACATAGACATGAACATTTTTAGTTAGTAGTCATTGAATGACATTGATGTAATAAAATATTCATGCTTTTATAAAAACTTAGTAGTCCCAGAATGGCGCTTTCTGAGCTTTTACAGTTCATGCCATTAAGTGTTTTAGACCACTGCCACATTTGATAACTGTAGTTACTATAAATTTGAACTAAGGGGTTTGTTACCTTGGGGAAGTGTTTTCATAATCTCAGAGTATTGAAGAGAAATGCTGTGACACAGCCTCCTAGTCTAAAGTTGAATGACATAACAGACTCAGTTACTTGGGAACCAGGGGTAGTGTATAATGACAGGCAGCATCAAATATAAGGAATTAAATTACATTGAAGAAGCTTTAGCCTAGGGAGCAGAGAAAGAGACAACTGAAAAGGTGTAATGAATTTCTACTGTGTGTTTTAGTATCCAGTTATGATCTGATCCTAAACCTGCCATAGGCTTCGTTATGACTAATTTCTGAGAGTCTAAACTCATTTTATTGTCAGGAACAGCAGTACATAATTTACTGTTTCATGTGGGATGGTGGCTCATCTAGTTTCTGTAAGTGAAGAGACTTGTGAGAGGAAGGTTACAAGAAGCCCTGATATAAAAGTATTTACAGACTAATCTTTGGTGTTTCCAACAGAGTAGATTTTAGCTTTCATTTGGCAGTTGTGCATATAAACTGGAAAATGTAGATTTATCCCATATTGTTGGTCATGTTCCATCTCCCAAGTGTGATTTCATTGATGGCATCCAATGAGTCCTTGGATGTGATGACTGCTATAAGGAGAATGACAACTGTTTTTAAAAAGTTCACACAGATTGATATATGAAATGGGTCAGGACATCAACTTATAATACAGAAGATTTCAAGTTACCACTGATGAGTTTAATGCATTACTTTAGAGATTCTGATACTGAAAAAGTTTGAACTTAAGTCATAGAGCTAAGTAATTCTGTTCTCTATGGAAATAAGCTACAGTCTCATTGCAGAGTGTATTATCAAAGACAGACTAGAAATTGAAGTTCACAATCTTAGTTATTGGCATTCATAATAAATAAACCTTAAACAGCTTCTTTTCAGTTTTTGCATTTTCAAGATTTCAGTTTTTGCTGAACTGCAAATCTGAGGAAAATTTGTGGCTTGTTATTTGCCGTGGAAAGGAAATTTTATTCTCATAAGTCTTTGAGGGCTGAAAGGGTTTCTGTTTTGCGTGTGTCTTAAAAAAAAATCAATAACATAAAAGAAAACCTCATGAACTGAAACAAATGAACTCTTTAATAGTGGACTTTCCTCCTGCCTTGTGTGTGCATGTGTTTGTGTGTGTGTGTGTCCCTTCTCTCTAATTTATGACATTCTGGTAGCAGCAACTGCATATTTTAAGAACTTAAGCAGAAGACTCCAGTTCAAAGCTGACCTATTCTGGAAAGCCTGATAGGCTATAAATAGACCTCTGAATTTACTTAATCACATTTCTGTTAGGAAAACAATGTAAGGGTATTTCTTACTCTCTAGTGGTAACATTTGCATTTCCTTTTTCCTTATTCCTTATTTTGCTGTTACAGAAGTAACCCTTAGATGTGAACTTTGGGAATCAATCTTACATAACAGAAGTTTGATCTGAGTGCCAGAGTTTAATCAGAATTACAAAATATCTGTAGAATTTGCAAACGGAACGGAATCTTTCCCCACGCACCAAGCTCCCAATGGCAACTACTTCAATCTACATGTTGTTTGTGCCTCCAATACAAGTGGAAATAAAAGAAGTTGAATATATGCAGTAGGAGACCTAACAGTCGAGTCTTTTTCTCTGTTAAAACTGTAATATTTTTTTTAAATTGTCACATGGAATTGAATGGCATCTTGACCTGTGTCAGAAATGGTGTGAACAGCAAGTCCAGGGAGGTTATTCTCCCTCTGTACTCGGCACTGGTGAGACCACACCTTGAATACTGTTTTCAGTTCTGGGCCCCTCACCGCAAGAAGGATGTTGAGGCTCTGAAGTGAGTCCAGAGGAGAGCAACAAAGCTGGTGAAGGGTCTGGAGAACAGGCCTTATGAGGAGCGACTGAGAGAGCTGGGGTTGTTTAGCCTGGAGAAGAGGAGGCTGAGGGGAGACCTCATTGCTTTCTACAACTACCTGAAGGGGGGTTGTAGAGAGGAAGGTGCTGGCCTCTTGTCCCAAGTGAGGGGGGACAGGACAAGAGGGAATGGCCTCAAGGTCCACCAGGGGAGGTTCAGGCTTTACGTAAGGAAAAAATTCTTCACCGGAAGGGTCCATGGGCAGTGGAAGTTGATTCACCTTCCTTGGAGGTGTTAAAGGTGCAGGTGGATGAGGTCCTGAGGGACATGGTTTAGACATTGGTGGGAATGGTTGGGCTCGATCCAGTGAGTCTCTTCCAACCTGATGATTCTGTGATTCTATGAATTTTGTGACATCTAGAATTTTGGGGTGGTTTTTTTTGTTTCCTTTGGACTTTTTTTGCACAAACTCTGAGAGTCCTTGTGTCCTGGAATCTCTTCTGTTATTGGAAGTACCTACATTTTGAGTTTCATCAGTGATGCAAGAAGCTTTGATGTACTTAGGAAGGAACTTTTTACAGCAAGGTTTTCACGTTGGGGTGATTAACAATGTATAACTTTTCTTCTGCTTTTCTTATTTTATGATAGTTGTGATGTGGTCTAAAGATCTGATTTCAAGGCAGTTAACACACAGTGAACATGACCTCTTAAGTTAGATCAGGTTGCTCAAAGCCATGTCCAACCTGATCCTTTGGATGTTGGATATTCTTTACAGCCTCTATGGGCAAACCTGTTCCACCCTCAATGAAAAAAATTTCTTCCTTATATCTAGTGTGAATCTGCCTTCTTTTAGTTCAAAAACATTACCCCATGTCCTGTTGCTACAGGCATATTTGTGCTTCTGTTATTTCATAGGTCATTTTATTATTAGCTAAGTGGGAGCAGTCAGTATCTATCATACAAAACCATCATACATGAAAGTACTTTAGAAAAAAAACAAGCCAATAACCTTGGGCAGTAGTCTTGAAAATGCTATGTGTGGCTGGAAATTAGGCTTGTCAATGCTGTACTGTAACAACTGAAATTGGCAGGATGTTCTTGGGCTCAGCTTTAGCATTCAGTCCATGCTGTGGAACAGCTGGCTTATGTAAATTCTAGGACCTGGCAAGCAGAAAATAGAGCTGTATTTTTTTAGTAATTTGTAAATAACAGAGTAACAAACTTGTTTTATAGATTGTGATCTTCATTGATGTGCTATGTGTATTTTTAACCCCAAACTTGGAAATCTGTTATGCCAGTGCATAAAACGCCAAGTGCAATAAAATAAAAAAGCATGAACTTACTTATTTTTGCCTGTTGTCTCTTAAGAAATATTTATAACATACTTGAGAAATGTTCACCTTCTCTACTCCACTACTGTGAGACCTCACCTGGAGTATTGTGTCTAGTTTTGGGGTCCCCAACATAAAAAGGATATGGAACTGTTGGAACAGGTCCAGAGAGGACCATGAAGATGATTAGAGGGCTGGAGCACCTCTTCTTATGAGGACAGCCTTCGAGAGTCTGGGTTATTGAGCCTGGAGAAGACTCTGGGGGGACTTCCAGTACCTGAAGAAAGCTGGGGAGGGACTGTTTACAAAGGCATGTAATGATATGATGAGGGTTTAAATTGGAGAGGGGCAGATTAAGGCTAGACGTGAGGAAGAAACTCTTCACAATGAGGGTGGTGAGGCCCTGGAACAGGTTGCCTAGGGAAGTTGTGGATGTCCTCTCTCTGGAAGTGTTGAAGACCAGGTTTGATGGGGCCTTGAGCAACCTGGTGTGACTAGATGATCTTTAAAGTCCCTTCCAACTCATGCCCAGCATACTTTTCCTTTGAGCATCTTAACTGTTTTATTTCTGCTGCTGAGGTGTCTGATGATGATGATGATTATTATTATTTACTGTTACTTCACAGTGATGTGGGAGGGATGGAAAACACAATTTGGGATCAAGGATTTTTATGAGGGAGGTTGATGTGTTGTTATCTGCTTTTGTATCTAGCAGCGTTGCTGAAGCATTTTTCTTAAAACATGAGAGATGCTATGGTAGAGGATTTAGGAGAATGTATTGTGTTGACAGGCATCACAGTTTTCTTGCAGTACACTAAGATATACAGAGAAAAGGGGAGTCTTAACACAAGGGCTTGGAGTAAGGCTTCAGATTCCAGCTAACCTCATAGTCCAAAACAGACAGGCTCTCTGAAATATTTCATGGAGAATAAGGTGGTTCCAATGCAGTAGGTCATCACTGTTGACCTGGAAAATATTTTCTTCTTTTGCTTTTAGCACCATAGTGAACTTCATCTGATTCCGGCAAATTGATGAATGATTGAAAATGGAAATGTGTGCTGACTTTAAAGTATCACTGAGATGAAATGAACTCAAATGTTAATGTACTCAAGTGCCTTTTCAGGCTATTGTTTTTCTTTGCAGAAGAAGGAAGATGGCACATATAGAGCATAAGAGATAATAAATGACAGTCTTCAGCTATGATTGCAATTTGTTTATAAAGTGCATTATTATGCACATTTCCAGTAGACTGATGAAGGGAGCTGGAATCTAATCTTAAACAGTAACTGTAGTTCTTGTTAGCATTGAATTCACTGCAAAGATTTGATACATTGTTTTGTTTTCATTTTGTAAGTAGCACATCAGCAGCTATGACATTCTGCTGCTGCTTGTTTGTCACCATATCTAAGAGAAGCTGACATATAGTGCTTGTAGGTAGATGCACAGGAAAGGCACTAAGGTTTTGATCCCCAGTCTCATAACAGGTTTTTATTGAATTACTTCAGTGCGAGACAAAGGAAACAGTATGTGCAGTATTTTAGAGGTTGTTTTTGTTGTAGATCAAGACTTTCTGAAATGCTGTTAGCATTGCATCTGCTGCATTGCACCATTGTTCTCTATAAGGATAACTTGTTTTACTGAAGTGCTTCTTTTTATATTTATGTTCTTTCAGTCTACTTGATAGCTGGAAAACCCATACTCTTTACAGGACAAGTCAGAATATCAATGTCAGCATTTCTACTAGAACAGTCTTCTCTGTGCCAGACTTTGCTTGGATTAGTACTGGCAGACATGTATGAGATCTTGCCAAATTTGGCATGCTGTCTTTAATAAAACTTGGTTAGAAAAACACTTCATTTCCATAATGACATCACTATAAATGGAAAGAAGAGAGTGTGATCATCTTAAATTGGTAGAACAGGTTGGGTTTGAAGGGACCTTAAAGATCATCCAACCACCCTGCTATGGGCAGGGACATCTTCCACTAGGTTAGGCTGCTCAAAGCTTCATCTGGCCTGGCCTTGAACACCTCCAGGTATTGGGCATCCACAGTTTCTCTGAGCAGTAGGTTTCCAGTGTCTCACCACCCTCACAGTAAAAAAATTCTTGTTAATATCTGGACTTGTGCAAAGAATTCAAAACTATCTTGCATGATATTTTTATCTCTACATCGGAGAGACACGAATTTGATGGATGGACCATTCAGTGGATAAGGAATGGGCTCTATGATGGCACCCAAAAGGTTGCGGTCAATGGCTTAATGTCCAAGTAACCAGTAACAAGTGGCGTTTATCAGTGGTCAGTATTGTTTAACATCTTTGTCGCAGACATGGACAGTAGGATTGAGGATACCCTCAGCAAGTTTACTGATAACACCAAGGCGTGTGGTGTGGTTGACATGCTGGACTGAAGGGATGCCATCCAGAGGGACCTGGGCAAGCTTGAGAGAGTGGTCCTGTGCTAGCCTCATGAAGTTCAACAAGGCCAAGTGCAAGGTTCTGCACCTGGGTTGGGGCAATCGCAAGCACAAATACAGTCTGGGCAGTGAACAGACTGAGAGTAACCATGAAGAGGGCTTTGGGGTGCTGGTGAATGAGAAGCTCAGCATGGACCAACAATGTGTGCTTGCATCCCAGAAGGCCAGCCATATCCTCAGCTGCCTCAATAGAAGTGTGACGAGCAGGTCAAGGAAGGGATTCTCTGCCTCTGTTCCACTTTCTTGAGACCTCATCTGGAGTACTACATTGAGTTCTGGAGAACTCAGCACAGGAAGGACATGGATCTGTTAGAGGGAATTCAGAGGAAGGCCATAAAGATCATTGAGAGGTTCAAGCACTTCCCATATGAGGACAGACTGAGAGAACTGAGTTCATTCAGCTTGGAGAAGAGAAGGCTCTGGGGAGACCTTATACCAGCCTCCTTCATGTCCTTGGCCAGGTTTAATTCTATCAGAGCTTTGGCTTTCCTAACCTGATCCCTGGCTGCTCAGACAATTTCTTTGTATTCCTCCCAGGCTACCTGTCCTTGCTTCCTACCTGCATAGGCTTCTGTTTTGTGTTTCAGTCTGTCCAAGAGTTCCTTGTTCATCCATGCTTCACATTCCCCACTAGCCCTTCCTCGCTGCTGAGAACGAGATCCAGCATGGCACCTCTCCTTGTTGCTCTGCTGTCACTTGTAGAAAGGAAGTTATCATTCAACATATTCCAGGGACCTCCTTGATTGCTTGTGTCCTCCTGTGTTGTCCCTCCAACAGGTATCAGGGTGTTTGAAGTTACTCATGAGGACCAGGGCTTGTCAACGTGAGGCTGCTGTTTAATTAGTGATATAAGTATAATTTAATGCTAGTCATCCTTTGTGTTAGACAGATAGTGCTACCTTACATTTCCTAATGAAGTGAACTCTGAATACAAATGATTTGTGTTAAACAAAAAAGCAGTGGTAAATACCTACCCTATTTCTTCTCTGAAAAGATGAGTGATTCTTTTTTGCTTTACAGTTGGGATAGTGTGAAGAATGCAATGAGATACATGCTGGATTGTGTGAAAAACTATTTCAGCAAATTGTTATAATTTCAGAGTCTCTTTTCCTGCATACATTAAGCGTGACTATTTATTTTTTTTTCTTCTAATTGTGATTAAACTGATGGTGAAACCTCGTCCCAAGATGAGGAAAAATCTTTGGAAAAGCTTTTATTGGCTTATGTGGATTTTGGGTCAGGACTAGGGGGAAATGTTCCTGCAGTCTAGGCTTAGAAACTTGTTACAGTAAAACGAAAAATGATGAGTTGACCTTGGACAGAATTTTTCAGCATAATCCTGTGGAGGTTCTTATGGGAATAGAATAGAGGTGAGCATATAGACTGGGGGTTACAGGTACTATAAAAAGTACATTTAATTTGATTTTATATCCTTTTAGCTCAATTTAAGCTGTTAGCAATGATAAGCTTCAGTAATATACTACAGAAAATTTCTGAACAGAAAAGATGGCACTGTTGGTGAGGAAGAGTAGACAGTTATGGGTTTTTTCATTCTCAATATAGAACACTGCATCAGGGCTTAATTCAGAAACTTAAGAGAGTGAAAGAAAGAGTAGGAAGAGGCTGAAGTGCACAAATTGCCTTCTGCTTGGAAAGATCCCAAAATACATTGTGCTGTATGCTGTCCAAACTATTAACATTTGGTAACACTGGAATTAATCTCATTCTGGGGCAGGATATAGCAGATCTGAGTGCTCAGCAATATAATTCTATTTTAAGGCAGTTTGAAGGCTCTCACTTTTAGAAGCATAAGGAAATCTAAGGAATGTAATTTCCTAATTGGACACTAAAAAGGCTAATCTTTTTTTTTTTGTCTTCAGTATTAAATCCCATAGAAGAAAAAATTGCTTCTAGCAGCACGGTCCTTTCTAATACAGTGTTCCTCCGAGTTCAGTGCTGACTTAGTGACATGTACTGAAGCATCCGCAAGCTTCCCTGGAGCAACTAGGATTATCCTTTGTCACTCATCCTAGCAAGGTTCAAATCTTCTCACTTTGAGATTAAAAGCAATAATAACCTGGCATAGGACCTGAAGGACTGAGATAACAGGATGCTGTTGTGAATGGGAAAGCAAGATGATGTTAGGGGTGTGATAAGGTTGTGACAGCTGGACGACGTTATTTCTTTAACTGTTGAATAACTATTTGTGCTGATTCTCATGTTCTGTTGTAGTAGTTCTAAGGCATTAGTGGAAATTTGGTATTGGCAATGTCAGGTAAGAACCAAGGTTTGTGTTGAACCTAGCTTTTAATTTTCATATGAATAATCGAATCCTTTAGTAGAACCAGGGAGTGGGAGTTAGCATTTGAAAATTTACCGTGTCTCACTGAAATCATTGAAAATACTACTGATGATGCCCTTAAGATACGGAGAAACCCTAGACTCTAGGATTACACCAGTATTTTTTGCAGATTTACTCTATATAATGATTTTGACATAGTAATACCTAGGGCACTTCTTATTGATTAGGCCAGGGAGCTCACTGGATTCTCCTTCTCTGTAGCTCCCATCTTGTATTTCTGCTTCCACTATGCACCTCTTCATTTGAGTAGAACAAGATAGTCAGAGGTTTCTCTTCAACTCTACCTAAATTAGCATTATTTCTGTGTATGTTTAGTTTTCTATTCCTATATAAGACCTGTGGAATTTAATTATAAACGTTGAATAAATCTGGTTTTTGGACAAGGATTGGTAGTAAGTGACACGAACAGACAATAATTTAGGCAACAATTGTTACTGTGGTGTTAACTTCCAAGTAGAAAGCATTACATTTTATTGGAATAAATGTTGCTAGATTATAGTGCTGTACTAAACTGACAGAAAACTATAAAAAATAATAGATATTGCAGAAACTTTCCTGATCCTAGTAAATTCTGGGAAAAGATCTATGGTGATTCTCATTGGTGAGCTGTATGTGGGGACACCACAGTTCCCAGACATCTTGCTTTAGATAAATGGCATTAAGTTGCAACCCTTACTTAAAAAAATCAGGAGGAAAGAAAACAATCTGGGAGAGAAATATAGGGAAAGATTATGAAAAGCAAAGAAATGGGATAATATGTCATAACACTGAAATAAGGTTTTAAAGAAAAAAGCTGAAAAATTCCAAGATAAAATTTAAACCATAAAGAGTACGTTAGAATAGAGAGTAGGTGGTTGGTAAATGAAACTTTGAGAATACGGTTATGTCCATTGGTACACATAGCAAGATGCTGCCGAAGCAGGGCTAGTAGCCTGAAAACTTTTTCCTTACAAAAGTTTGGATTCTAGTCTTGAATTTAGGGTAGTTTTCACACCATAAGCCTTCTCCCAACACAGGGAAGGAAACATTTTAGTCATGCTCATCTTTTCTGCAGTGAGAAATGTCAGCACTTTGTCCTATTATACATTCAGGATATTTGTAGTCAGAGGTGAGAGGGTCTATAGCAATGTTTAAGGAACATATATTCTGAAGCATTTTATGGTACCACTGGCCAAAATTGATTGGAGTTTTCCGTATCAAGCAGGAACTTCATTTTATACTGCCTATGAAGATGTAATATTATTTCAGAATGACATCAGTAATGATCTACAGGAAATGGGTCAATTAGTTCAAATTAAAGTTAAATTGCATGTAAGGGTTATTCCTTTAAGAAATTCAGCACTTGGTAACATACTGATTTATTATCCCAGTTGAGTCTAATAAAACAATAATGCAGATATTTCAAGCTTTCTTTTGCACTTAAAATTCAATTTCTTTGCTGCACTGCCGTTGTTTTTTTAATTATTTCTTTAAGCTTTATCAGCAAGAGTTACTCTTTTAGGGGCTGACAGTGATTCTCTTACAGAGATCTGTTTGTTGAATTGCTGTTTTTCTGAAAAACTGCTGTTATTTATGATGAAAGTGAAGCCAATCTTCCGCTCTCAACAAAAATGACTAATGGCTGTCTTTGCTACCTATCTTCATTGTTTCTAAAGAAAAGATAACCATTATGGAGTAGAACAAGTCTTTGTTAAATTTCCCTGAAGAGGACTATTCTTATGCAGCAGATTTGGCAGAAAGCATTTAATGTTTAAGAACAACCATAAAAACTATAAGTTCCAATTTTTTTTCTTTTTAATGCAAATCACCTTTACTCAATAGGGAGATGAAGGATGAAGTTAGGGTAGGATCTTCTTACGGGTACAGAAGAAAGAGACTGCTGAACAAACTAGGAAAACAAAATTAGTTACGATGTGTGTAAATGAGCAGAGAGTAGAGGTGGGAAAGGATATTGAGTGCATTTATATGCCTAAGAGATGAGCATTTTAGGGTCAGACTTACAGAGTTTGGTTTAGGGTTATTCCTGAGAGTTTGGACTTGAAATGAGGCTACATTATCTGCTCTGGAGGTTAAGAGGCAGGAGTAGAAAGCAGGTGTCATGTAACAAAGATTGCATGCTATACCTGGAAAACAATACAGAGATCTGAAGATATCTGAGCCCTCTTTTCTGCTGTAGCCTCTGTTATTAGTAAATCTACATGGGCCATGTGGAAGACAGGGGAAAGCCACTGTGTCTCAGTGATTTTGTGGTTTCTGCTGATGTACAGTAGGTAGGTTGTTTTGATTTATAACTTATCCAAATTTTCTTGGTATTGTATGAAAGGTAATTAAATAGTTTTAAAAGATCTTAGTAGTTTAGGGTACAAAGCATCATAGGCAATATTTACTTCAGGTGAGAAGTTCTTATTTTCTTTTTAGTGACATTTGTCATCTATAAATAGGAATTTTCCACAATGGTTCAAACAACTTAAACTCTCCACAACACTGGCACTGTGGGTGGAGTTAGGTAAGAAAACACCTGCTGTTTGTTGTAAAGTGATTTAGTTTTATTTGGGATGTCAAGGGTTTTTTTAATCTTTGATCACTTCAGTGTTAGGATTCAGTATAAACTTAATGTCATGTTTTTAGACCTGGTAGCATCTTTTATTTGAAATTATTTAAACTCTCTTGTATTAACTCCATTATAGCATAGCTTTCTTCATGAGAAAAAGTAATTAGAATGTAATGTGTATTTTTTTTTATTTAATATTTGCAAGAAGGTTAAAGAAAAATGTCGCAAGACAGGTGTTTCTTAAGGGATGAGTCAAAAGTACTTAAGGTCGCACTAAAACTAGTTTTTGAGAAATGGGATGGTTAGCTTTTTGAGATGGAAAGTTGCTGATTTCTCAGAAGTGTCATAGTGCTATATTAATCTCTGAACACATAATTTTTCTTGGAAAGAAAAAATTACTTCTGATTAGGCTAAGTTCAGAGTACATGGAGTAATTAGCAGTATTATGAATTTTAAACTTAATTTTCACTTTATATGTAGGTTGAATGAGCCCTAACCTTATTGATTCTTTTTACAAAAGCTAGCACATTCTTGAAGAGAAGCTTGTAGTTGTGAAGTACACATTCTAATGAGATTAACTTAAGTCTAAATTCCTTGTTATGAAAGCAAAAAAATGCTGGCAAATAAAACTCTCTAAGACTCGTTTTGGAGGCTTAGAAAGGAAGCATCCTTTATCAGGCCTGTGCAACATGCGGGAGTGATCTCCATCAGTCATGTACAACGAGACAAGCTGGTTTCAGAATATATTTCCCACTTACATGCATACGTATATATTTCCCAGAAATCTTATGCATATTCTATTCCTTTCAAAGGTCTAATTTTAATGTTATTGTGAAACTTCACAACAGTCAAAACTCTTGCTAAATTGGAGCTGTCTCCATCTCTCTGCTTGACCTTGCCTTTGAGATAAGACCAAAACTCCAGTTACTGAAGAAGAGACAAATATTCACCTCTCTGCCTGGGTAGATTATAGAACAAAGCTTTGTAGAAGCTGCTCTAAAGCCTATGGAGGACACAGAAGTGATTCAAGACATCTGGTATGGCTTCACCAAGGGCAAGTCCTGTCCAATCTAGTGACTTTCTATGTTGGAGCAACCACACGGTGGACACAATCCTTTTGCGGAGTCCCTCCCAACATTCTTTCTCTAAATTGGAGGGATATGGATGCGTGAACTGTTTGGCGGATAAGGATTTGGTTGTTTGGTCATATTTAGAGAGCAGTGGTCAACGGCTCGATGTCCAGATGGAGATCTCTGATGAGTGATGTCCTTTGGGGATCCATACTGGGACCAGTGCTGTTTAATATCTTAATCAATGATATAAACACCAAGATGAGTGCACCTTCAGCAGGTTTGCAGATGACACGAAGCTGAGTGGTGCATTTGTCACACCAGAAGGATGGGATGTCATCCAGAAGGACCTGGACAAGCTGGAGAAGTGGACCTATGTGGACCTCATGAGGCTCTACAAGGCTGAGTGCAAGATCCTACACCTGGACTGGGGCAATCCATGTTTTCAACACAGGGTGATGTGATTGAGAGCAGCCCTGCAGAGAAGGTCTTTGGAGGTGCTGGCTGGCTCATGTCAAGCTTCTCATCAGCAATGTGTGCTTGTAGTGCAGAAGACCAACTGCATCCTGGGCTGCATCAAAAGAAGCATGTCCAGCAGGTTGAGAGAGGTGATTCTGCCCCTGTATTCCTCTCTTGTGAGACCTTAACTGGAATATTCTGTCCAGTTCTGGAATCCCCAACATAAGAAGGATGTAGAACTCTTGGAACAGGTCCAGAGGAAGATTATAGTCATGATCAGAGGGCTTTAGCACCTCTCCTGTGTGAAGAGGCTAAGAGAGGCTTGTTCTGCCTGGAAAAGAGAAGACTCCAGGGAGACTGTATAGTGACCTTCCAGTACCTGAAGGGGGCTATAAGAAAACTGGGGAGGGATTTTTAACAAGGGCATGTGGTGATAGGTTGAGGGGTAATAGCTTTAAAATGGAGAGCTTTAGCTTAAATCAAATTATTATACTTTTGTAATAGGAACTACTACTTGTATAAAAAAATATTTGCAAACCCGAGAAATAAACATTGACTTTTTTTAAAAAAAAACCCCCAATAGACTAAGGACATACACGTGAAATTCCTCTTTCGGGCAGCCGGTCTTTTTCCAAATGTATCTAATAATATAACTCAATTGAAGTATGTATTGCTTGCTGAAATGTTTAGTTTTCGCTATGCTCGGTAGTTCAATCCCGTGTCATTTTACAAGCTGTGGTGCAGACAGGACTCTCAAGTCATCTGGACTGTTTTCCTGTGGTTCCAAATTAAGTGATATGGATAGTGAACTATGATAGTAACTTACACTCACACAGGAAAGCTTGCTTTTTTTAAAAAAAAAAGTTTATAATAAATCAGGAATATATGTATTTTATATATATACACACACTCTCACACATTTAGTGTAGGGTTTTGGAATCACACCCCTACTATCTGAAAAACCTTCATTAACATTTTGATTTTTTTTTCCTTTTGTAATTTTTATATTTCTTGGAGGTAATCGATACATACTTTATATAAGCTTGTTAAGACTTGTCTTGGATTTTCTTTAAGTTACCAGTATATGCTAAAGTGTAATCAACAACAAATAATGTTATTTAATTCCTGCACAATTTTTATATCACAGTACCTCCACTGGTTAGGAGTTTGATTTTTTTTCTGGTTTTTTTCCCCCCCCCCCCGTCTTTTTTTTTTTGATGTGGCAGTAACTGCTGTTGTTTCAGTGGTGCAGTTAAATAAGAATTTTAGTCAAGAGAGTACCTCTTTGCGCAGTTTAATGGCTTATATCTGTAAAAGGATTATAAATGGAAGCATCAGAGGTTTGAGTGGCTTATTTCTCTTGATAAAGTGCCATAGTTTTGTGTGTTACAGATGTATGCTATTTTAAATATTGTGCAAGTTCCTAGCTTGCTGTGCATAATTTAGGAGTTATAATAAGAACATTTAACTGTCCAGTGAGTTGGGATGCTCAATGCTGAGGTCACATAAAAGCCATAATTCAAAATGCAGGAGAAATTGGTTAAAATTTTAATGTGTTACATCCAAAATGCAACTAAGGCACAAGGACGTTCTATGCAATTGGGATATATATTTCACTTTAATGATAGTATTCCTCAATGTACTGCTGCATATCCATGGTCAAGTTTGAATTCCCAGGTCTGAAGTCTAATACTAGTGCAACTAGTTGTTACTTGCTATCAAAAGACATCTCAGCCTCTGTCAGTCATGGATAATTCTGTACATGTTCAACTTCCCTTCTAAAACTGGTTCTACCCAGCTTTCACTTTGAATTTCTTCAGTGATCAGTAACTCATCATTTTTTATTTGATTTTATACGCTTTGATATTGTTCTGCGCTTGTACTCTGAAGATTTCTTGTATTGTCTTCTTTTCTTTTGGGGGCCCTGTTGCAATCTCCTCTTTTTCTTTAACAGCCTTCATTTGTAGTTTTCTGACAACAGAACCAGTTTTTATTAACACAGCATAGTTAGGAGTGTAGCATTGTTCTAGGATCAGTGATTATTATTTTTTCACTTTGTCCTAAGCATATAAATTTACTTGGATTTTCATATGTATCTAATCAGTCTTGTAGTCTTCTGGAATACATCTAAACCAGAATGCTGAAAACTTGAAGATATCATCTACTAGTTCTGTTTCAGAAATGGCTGCTGAGAGTATTGGAAAAGCATTTTATTGAGTTGGTTTTCAGAGGAGCATAGGAAAATGTCTGCAGAGTGAAAGAAGCAAGAGAGTTTTGTTTTGCTTTTCTTTGCTGTCTGCTTGTACTTACTGTTTTGCAGTTACAAAAGAAAACAAATAGAGAGCTTTATGCTTGAGATCTAAGTGTCAAGGTCAGTTTGTAGGTACAGCAGAGTTGTGTGCATTGTAGGCAGTCTTGCTCTCTTACTGAGAATTTAAAAGAACTCAGGATTTGAGCGGGTGGACCTAACAATATAAATTATTTGAGGGAATAGGCTTTAGGGAGATCTTAACACTATTACCAATTATTGATGTATAAATAGTCTTTATCTCATTTTTTCAGCCTGTTTAGAGCACTCCTTCCCCTTGATATGTTTAATCTTCTGGATCATCTGGGAACAATAGCTGTTATCAAATGAGTTTGGTAGTTTCTCGCCGTGTTAAACCTTGTTTCATAACTGATTATGTGGGATCTATTCCTTCCAGTTCCTGGCTTTCTTTTGGTAACATCATTCTGCCTCTCAGAAAAAAATTACATTTCAGCCCCCAGAAAACAATTGTTCAATGACAATTTGGAATTTAGTTCTGTGCTAATAAGATACATGTGATTCTATGAGTGGCTCAGGTTTGGAGGAATAAATGTGTGTAAGTAGAGTACAAGGCCTGTTAGCTTACTAAAACCTTACAGCCCAAGATAAGTCTTATTAATTTTTAGTGGGTTTTTGTCCCTCTCACTAGTGAGGAAAGGACCTTAAAAGGCACAACTATTTTTTTCCCTACAAGCAGAAACATACAAGGTATTTTTTAGAGTTAAAACAGCAAATCTGAGACTTTAGTGCCTGTAAAGCCTTTTTATTTTTTTTAAAGAAGAGTTTGATTACTGCTATGTATTCATGCTTTTGTGATTTCTTTGTCTAGCAGCTGCACATTTTCTTTTGCCAGTTTTACTCAGTCAAGCTAAGATGGGCAAAAAAACCCCAAATACTCTTCAAGGCATTACATTCAGACACACAGAGCCAAGGTCTTCTGATCTTTGAGAAATATCTAATGTAATGGTTGATGGCCTTGATTTGAGTTTTGCAGCAGTAAAACAAATTTTAATTTCTTAACAGTATAACAATTGTCATTCACTTAAATGTTCCTATGTGAGCCTCATTCTCTTTGGACTGTAACTTTCAACCTTATGAATTGTTAAAAAGATACTGTTCACTAGCAGTTGCTGATATTCAGTTTCAGCCCCAACCTGCTCACTTTTTTGGGGGTATCATTCAGTCTGGGCTTTAATAATAGGTTGGAACTGAGGGGGTGGCCTTTTTCATTCTCTTCTGTTCCTATCAATATGTTCAGTATGTTTAAATGATGACATTTTTTGCTTTGTATTGGAGAATGCTGTGTCTCTTTCTCATTTATGGAATGAGACCAAAGAGGTGTGATTCTTGTTACCAGGAATGCCTAATTAAATGCATAATTAAATCATGAGCCCACCAGAAACACAGATTATATTCCATCAAGGAAAACAAGTGGTTTCTTGTGAACAGATACTGACAAAACAGTTTTGAGGGAGCTTTTAAATTTTCATTGGTATTTTTTAAAAGATGGAAGTAGCAGTGAGTTACCTTTTGCATGCATATATTGGCTCCTGGGATATGGAAATCGAATTAACTCTTTTTGACACTTGAGTAAGCCTGTGACCTCAGCCATAGCATCTAAGGATATGCAGTGGTCTGCAGACAGATCTGCACAGTTTCACCTCAGATTTCACAGGTGCCAAACAAGATGAGGGCAAGGTGTAAACCACTGCAAATTGTCATTTAAGTAAGATATGTCACAGTCAGGGCCTGTAGGATGGAAGGTGGTTGATTCACTTTCCCTGGAGGTGTTTAAGGCACAGGTAGATGAGGTCCTAAGGGACATGGTTTAGTGTTTGATAGGAATGGTTGGACTCGATCCAGTGGGTCTCTTCCAACCTGGTCATTCTATGATTCTATGATTCTGAGTTAACATTTCTCAGTAACTGGAGTGAGATCATTTAAGGTTTGTAAAGGTATGCTAACAACTAAAATCCAACTATCAGTGACCAGAATTTATTGTCAGGTATTTGATCATCTTGTTGAAGTGAGTTTACTTGTCTTGCTAAAATTCACAGTATGTTAGCACATATTGCTGTTTCTTCCCTGTGTCTTTTCTGTTGATTAAAAACCTATCTTCTTGAACTTGTATCTAGAAACTTCAATGACATGTTTGCTGACACATCTTAAAAACCTATTCTTGCCTAACAGCATAAATAAAACATAGAATCATAGAATAACCAGGTTGGAAAAGACCCACTGGATCATCAACTCCAACCATTCCTATCAAACACTAAACCATGCCCCTTAGCACCTTGGCCACCTGTCCCTTAAACGCCTCCAGGGAAGGTGAATCAACCACCTCCCTGGGCAGCCTGTTCCAGTGCCCAATGACCCTTTCTGTGAAAATTTTTTTCCTAATGTCCAGCCTAAATCACCCCGGCGGAGCTTGAGGCCATTTCCTCTTCACTTGGATAGGAGCAATATAACACCCAAAGAAAGTGTTCAACTCAGTTATAATAACTTCTAGCTCTTCCCATCACTAATTCTACATAGTTACAAGCCCACAAGCATCCTGGTGATCTCCAATCTTAAAAATTAATCAGCTTTAAGGAAAGCTGGAATTGTTTGTCCTGAACAATTCAGTCATGTGGTTAAAAGGAAACAGGTGTAAGATGCAAGAGTCAGGAAGAGATTCTGCTTGGGGTTTGTGTGTTATCTGAAAAGCCCACCTGTAAGTATTCAGGCTGCAGTAAGTTCTCCCTGGAGCCTTTTCTTGTCCAAACCGCACAACCCCAACTCTCAGAAGAATTGTTCCATCTCTGTGATCAGTTTTTTGTAGCCTTCCTGTGGACCTACTCCAACAGATCCATGTCTCTATTGTGCTGAGGGCTCCAGGGCTGGATGCAGCACACCAGGTAGGGTGTCAGTAGAGGGGAGTAGAGATGCAGAAGCACCTCCCTTGACCAGCTGGTCATGCAGCTTTTCATACAGTTGGCCTTCTGGACTGCGAGCACACAGTCAGCTCATGTCTGGTTTTTCATCCACCAGCACCCCCAAGTTCTTCTCTGCAGGGTTGTTGTCAATCTCTTCATCCCCTAGCCTCTGCTGATACCAGGGTTTGCCCTGATCCACGTGTAGGACCTTACACTTGGCCTTGTTGAACTTGCTGAGGTTCACACAAGCCTACTTCTTGAACTTGTCCAGGTCCCTGTGGATGACTTCCCATCCCTCAGCTATTTCAGCTGCACCATTCGTGCTGGTGTTACCTGCAAAATTGCTGAGGTTGCACTTGGTCTTGCAAAGTAATTTATGAAGATATTAAAACAATACTGGTCCCAGTATTGACCCCTGAGGGCCAACGCTTGTCACTGATCTCCACTGGTACATAGAGTAGTTGACTACTACCCTCTGGATGTGACCCATCCAATCAATTCCTAAACCACCAAACAGTCCACCCATCAAATCTGTATCCCTCCAATTTAGAGACAAGGATATTGCAGGGAACCATGTCAAAGGGCTAGCAAAAATTCAGATCGATGACATCGATGGCTCTGGTCTACTAATGTAGTCTCTCCATCACAGAAGGCCAGATTAGGCAGGACTTGCCCTTGGTGAAGTCATGCCGGCTGTCTTAAATCACTTCCCTGTCCTCCATGTACCTCAGCATAACTTCTAGGAGATTTGTTCCATAGTCTTCCCAAGCACATAATTTCCACAAGCAGCTTATTGTGCTGCTGCATTACAAAGCTTATTGTGCTGCTGCATTACAATCCGGCTAAAGAAATTTTCCCTCATATCCAACCTGAACATCCCAAGCTGCAATGTGTGACCTTTGCTCATTTTTTAAATCATCTGGCACTGCTGACAAGAGCTGGTAATTGCTCTTCAAATGGCTGCAGGCAACCATCTATTAGCCACCTCATTCCCAGAGTAGATAAATCCAGCTCTCAAATTCTCCTGCTGTCCACTGTAACTCCCAGACTTTTTTCAACAGTCAGTTGTTTTGCAACCTGTACCCCACATTCCTTCCTAGGTTTAGAAGTTTCCAGTTCTTTTTGAACCACATTTTTCTGCTGAGTTAACCCTCAAGTTACTGAGGTCTCTCAGTACTGAGCCTTTGCTGTTTGTTGTATTGACAGCTCACACTAGTTCAGTTGGTTTTGGCATGCTTTTTGTTATCATTCAAGTTGTAACTGAAGTTGTAAACAATATGATCCCCAGAACAGACTTTAGGGCTCTTTAGCTGTTTGTGAGAGACCTGTTGGATGTTGAGCTGTTGATGTAATCAGTTTTCAGCCCACTTAAAAGTCTAGAATTTACTTCCTCAGCTTCAAAATGAATGCACTATAGGAGAGTATAAGAAAAGCTTTAGTAAAGTCAAGGTACAGTGCACCCACCAGTCTCTCCTTGTGCACTAAACTCTTATTTCATTGGAGAAGGCAGTCTGACTGCTCAAACACTGTAAATCTTTGGAAGGTCTGCACTTAGTATTTATTCTTGTCTGTCATGTGCATGGAAAAGGACTAAAAGAGGACATTTTTCATTGATCTTTGCAGAGACTGAGTTGAGGTTACCTGGCCTGTAGTCTCCTGCATCGATCTTCTTACATTTAATTTTTTAAGATGCTAACTTTTTTTTCCCAGAGATCTCCCAGATATGGTCCACTGTTTTTCATTGATACAAAACATAGCCTTACAAATATGTTGGCCCTCTCTTTCAACACACCTGAGTAAATTCCCTCCAACCCCATAGATGTGACCTAATCTCTCTGTATAGTCTGTTATTATTCTGCCACTCTTGGCTGTCCTTTTCTTCTCCAGACTGTGGCATTGTATGCAGGGGTTTCGCAGTAAATAAGTTTTATGCTTGTTACCAATGGCTTGTACACTAGTGAAGAGACACCTGAGGAAACTGAACAGCAACCCTTCTGATCAGGCATGTGAAAGTCCCACAAATGGCCATCTTCCTCACATCATCTGTTTAAATGACATCTGTTGTTTAGACTACAGCTCCTGTAGCCTAATAAATTTGTTTTAAGGCCCTCGTCACAAGCTGCATCTCGACAGCATAATAGGAGCATCATGGCCAAAACTTCTTGTATGTGTAGTGAAAAGATGTTGCATCTTGTAAAAGCACAGACTCATTCTGGGATGCAGAATGAGACAACTTTGTTCTCAGCCCGATTCCTTTTATATTCTTCTTGATACAAATCATATATTAACTCTAAAACTTAAGTCCAATCACAATTGTTAGCATATACCTATAAACCAGTCAACTAACAGATCATGTGCTGAACATGTGCCTTTTTGCTGTTAACGTAACCTTTCAGTACTTTCTCACTACTGTCTACAGGCAAGGTAAGATTCACAATGAGCGATAACTTTCTCATTCTAAAAGCTAGCAGTTACATTTTAAAAACACTTATCTAAGCAGTGTCACAATGCTCTATGCACTTCATAGTTTGTACTGAATTTTTGTCTCCTCAGCCCATGGTTTTGTTCCAACAAGCAAAACAGTGTCCTTCTCCCAAGGCCGATCTTGCTCCATCAACATATTTGAGCTTGCTCTGGAAATCTCCGCAAAAAGATGGTTCATTATTTTTTTATGCACTTTTAAAGAAGCAGTATTTTAGATTTTATTGGGATTTAGAAGTTTATAGTGTTTGTGCTTTGATATTAATGCTTTCGTTTTCTAAATGTTTTCCAGTAATTCTGCATATAAGCTTTAGTAAGCATTTGGTATTTTTTGGCAAATGATTTTAGTGCTATGCTGTTCAAACCTGCTGTTAGTGATGCTGCTAGTACCACACAGACAACCTCTATAGAAATCTTAGGAATGAGATCTGTGTAACAGAGAGAAGGCTGATGAGTGGTGGCTCTTAGCCCAACCTCATCAATGGTCCTAGAAGTGTGAAGCAAAGAAAAGAGAGCAGGGTAAACATTGAGTCTTTGGAGCTGAGTGCCAGAGTTGCTGAAAGCAGCTATTGTTTCTAATTGTGCTTTGCCAGCCTTGTGTATACAGGCCTTGGGGGTGGCATGGCCCAAGAGTCTGGAGCAGCAGAGGAAGGTGACATCAGCTGTCCTGGGGGCTGGCTCTGAATAATAAACTTAGCATCCTTTCACTTTTCACTCTGTCACCCCACTCAAGGAGACTAGGTGCCAAACAAGAAGGAAAGGAGTTTTGCAGCAAGGCTCAGTCTTGTCTACAGGTGCTTAGGTCCTTCACTATCTGAGGAGCAGTGGTGATATTACCTCTGTGTTGGTTCATTATCTTGGAGTTTGTTTTCTCACATTGATTCTTTGACTTACTAGAATGATATTTAAGATTACCTGATTCTCAGAAGTACTGGATGTGAAGTGCCACTGCTTTGATGTGTTTGAGTTGCTTTATGTATTGAACTGGTAGTTGTATACAGATTTTGTATAGATGTTGTACAATAGATCAGAGATGTCTATGCAGGACAGCAGAATTGAAAAGCAACATCTGATAGGCAGGCAGGCATCCACATGCTGCTGAAGAATATGTTGGTATCCTGGATGAGGATTCCAGACTGGCTCAGATTTCAGGGTGAAGAATTTCCCGGTACACAAACATCATGAATTTTCATGGTGCAACTTATATTTCCCCAGTTATGGTTTATGTTTTGGGGTAGCACTCTCCTTAGATGTCGTTGGAGTATCTTAGTCTGTGTATGCTGCCTGTGGCCCTCATTCATTTTGGGAAACTGCAGTGTTTTGGAGTGGTTGATTTCCCTTTGGAAAGTTTGATGCTGTCTTATTCTTTTATTGCTATAACACTTCTTCCTGTGGCCAGCAATTTAAGGCTCTAGAGGGTAATGGCAGTCTTGCTGGCATTGGGCTGAAGGTCCTGGAAAGTAGAAAAAAGCAGGAAAAAAAAATCACATGCTGTTGGTGCTAACTTTAATTTTCCAGCAGTGGACAGAGGTATCGGGTGACAACCCTGCCACAGCTCTTTCAATGAGACTTAGGACATATATACATGTTGTGGAGTAATTGGAAAGGTTTCATGCTTATTTCATGCTTTGCTATTGCAGAAGTGCAAAGATGTGAAGGGGAGATACTTGGTGTGCTCAAGTCTGCTGCAGAAATGAGCTTGAGACAAGTGGAGAGCTGTGATGTAGAACAGTTGGCTCAATTCACGTGGCTTGTTGAAGTGGAATCTGAAAATAGCATAGCTACTAAATAGCAAAGACCTAGCTTAAAAGAAGTGTAGAGCTTTCAGATAAGATGAGAGGCAAATATATGTGCTTGAGACACAGATATAAGAAATGGAATACAAAACGCATAAAGAACTTGAAATTAAAACCAGCAAAATAGTCCCATAGCAAATGGCAGTGAGAACTGAAATCTAGAATTGTAGGTTTTGAGTTATATTAGGGAGCATGTGCTGCGTAAGAGACTTTTGTTTCTGAAATTGTCAAAATATGATTTCATGTCCATCTGCAAACTGGAGTATGTAGCTCTTAGAGACCTCTACATAGGAGTAGGGAGGCCAGCAGTAGAATGTATTTTTTGCATTATCATAAGTTGTATAAGATTTCAGTGGAATTCCGTATAGGAAGAATCCAGTTTTGCATTGGATAAAGTTCAGGAAGTCTTATACCTTTCCTGCTTTGGTGACTGTTGAAAGTATTGTTTCTTGAAAAGGCATTATATGTGAAGCAGTACCTTACATTGAACAGTTGCCTATTAGACCTTTCCCTGAGTTGGTAGTTTGTGAATCACATAATTAATAATATAATTTTTGTACAACCTATGCTGTACCTGTGAGTTTGGGTAAAAGAGAAAGATAATTATAATTCAAAAAACTGTTTAAATTTCAGTGGATTTTCTGGCATAAATCCACTTTGATTTTAATATATAGACTTTTAATGTATAGGTCATTTTAGAGAGAAAATATGAATGTGAAACAAGGGCTGAATTTGCTTTATCTGTTTATTTCAGGTCAACCTTGATCTGAAAATATTTGTGAGGAAACTGCCCTTGCTGCCCTAAGGCACCTGCTGTTCTCTGAGTCAGACTCATCATATCTACTGTGTCTCAATACATTCTTTAGCAATATATATTTCTGTTGGATGGTAATTCAAGTGATGTCAGCAATAAATGGCAGCATCTACAGAAGATATTGCAGAGGAGGGATCAATACAGTGATATAACAAATTCTCTACAAAAGAAATAAAATGAATATCATCATATTTTTCTATCTCTATTGAAAGCTGAAAACTTCTACTACATAACCACATTGCCAGAATTTTTTTTTCCAGTAAGCATTTTTCTCTTTTACTGTACTTAACTGTATATTTCTTAAGTCATGTAGCATCTGCTTTTTAAGAACGAGGAGAGAAGAATTAATTCTTTTCTCTCTCCCCTCCCTTCTCTCCCCTCCCTTCCCTTTTCCTTAAAGCTTTTCTGATTAAGCTGATACCCTAAAAAGAAAATTGAGGGGTAGGCATAAGAGGGAGAATACAAAGCGAAATAGCGTTGTTGTGTTTTGTACAGATACATACTGCTGCATCATTTTGAATGCTCTGCACAAAATTCTAGTCATACCATATAAAAACCATAGACTTGGAAAAGATTCAGAAAATGGTAGCAAAAGAGGTATGAAGTGGCTTTGTAGACAGAAGTAAGCCAGCGATGTCTCTTACTTCTAGAAATGCCAGAGGAGTGTTGTATTTGGGATCTGTGAAGTTGTTTGCAGTATGGAGATGGACAAGAATGGATTTATCATCTGATTGCTTTGAGGCCAACTTTAGAATGTGTTACGTGTACAAGCCTCACTTCTTCGTCCTTCTTTAAGCGTAATGCAGGGTGCTTTGCCTTGGAAGTGATTTTGGTCTCAATTGGGATGACTGCTCTTTTGTTCCAATAGCCCTATGTTCTAGTTATTATAACTTTTCCCCATTTTAATAATTAACATATTATCTGGATAGGCTCACTGTAGATGAACTTTACTGATTTATTGGAAATGGAAAGCGACTGTATGACTTTGATAGTTTTTTCAAGATGTAGAAGTTTTTCCAATGTGATGTGATTCATGGAAGAACATTGCATTAAAGATGGCTCAAAACTATTCAGAACACCACCCTAGGAATAAAATCTCTGTAGTTACTGCTAGGGTGGATATGATTGGAAAACTCAATCGTAATTGTAATTTCTGCTTATTTCTTGCATGATTTAAAAACAAAGTGAAACAAACAGAATGTTTCATATGCCTGTCTGTATTTATTTACTTTCAAAAAATAGTAATTAAAAAGGCAAATAACATCCACTGCCTCATAGATATTTAAGCCGTGCAGTGTCAAAATAGAGGAGTGTGTAACTATTGGTATAGTTCGGTTATTCTATTCTGCACTTCCAGATTCTGCTCATTTCTTTTTTCTTCTTTCAAAGCACACATTCCTATAATAACATTTTTACTGATACAACGCCAGTGAAATACAGTTTAGGCCACAACCAGTCTCCACCCCCTCACCCCTCCCTTTGAGGTAAAACCATTGAACTATTAAAATCCGAAGAGTGATTTGTTCCTCTAAGGATGTACTTGATACTTGATTTTTTAAGTTGTGATTATGTGGCTTTGACAACTGTGTGAAACTCACACAGTTGGAATGGAACTGCTGGATGGGACAATACATCCACTGCAGTTTGTGTAGCTTAATTTACATGGGCAATAAAATCTTCAGGTACTGTCTTTCTAATGTTTTGTTCTAGACAACAGGAAGTTAGATTAAGACATAATAATAAATAATTCAAGTCTTGTTTTCTGCTTTAGCTATTACCTGAGATGTACAGATCTGCTTATCTACATCTCTGCTGTGAATTTGTCATTATTATCAAGTTTCTTAATATTTTGAAAGTAATTTATTTAATTCAATTTTTCTTCTTGAAATTGTAGCCTAATACAGCTGATGACATAATTAGGAAGATAATTTATGTTTAGGAAGATAATTTGTAGAAAATAGAGCTAATTAGACTTATTTAATGATACATCTAACCGATGCAGTTGAAAACTACATAGCAACATTTTTTGTCTAAAATTTGCATAGTATTCAGTATTTTATTGATGATGGCTTTTGAGCTTGGTTTTGAAAAATCATTAAAGTACAGGAAAACTACTGTTTTAAGAACAGTGTTAGAAAGATTACCTACATAAGTACTGTGGCAAAAACTTTTCCTATTTTAAATGCTAGTAAAAAATACTGTTTGACTAGCATTTTTCCTTAATGAGTGCAAATGGCCTTTGAATTATGCTGTTTTATTCTGTATGAGTAATTTATCTCATTATGATGACTGTAATCTTTTTCTCATTTGTTTCTTACTGCTCACCTTTTCTAGGAAGTAGAGGTTGGTATACATCTTCTGTTTTTCATGATTCTGTGAGTTATCATGTATACATTGATTCCGTACATTTTACTAAATGTAGGTTGTTTCTCCCTCTCCAGGATGATTATTTTCGTACATGGAGTCCGGGTAAACCATTTGATCAAGGTAAGATTCTGCTTTCTAGTTACTTGTATGGGTAAAATTTAAGTATTTACAATTGTGCTCCTGTTCTAGAATACCTGCAGAGTTCTGTGAATATGTCATTTTCTCCCTCTTCATATGGCAGATTTAAAGAGGGCCAGAAATTCAACCTAATCATCATTTTATATCAGTGAATTTTGCAAAATTTTAATGATTAGAGGCAGAGATGGGAGCATTAGGAATATTCAAAGTAGCTTAAAGTTTCCCTCATATAAACAAGTTCATGGCTTATGGGTTTATTTATATATTTAAGTTAAACACTGTTGCATTTCCAGTTGGGCATCTGAAGAAAAACAGGCACACAGTCTGATATTTATGTTTTTCAGTTTTTAAAAAAAAAATCATTAAAATCTTGAAAGTCTCTATATATGGCTGATAAAAAGGAGATCTGGAAAAACAGTTCTGGAAATCTCTCTCATGTTCAAGTGATCTGTCTTGAGGCAAAACACAGGTGAGTCTGTGAGAATGCTAGAGTACGACAGTTTCAGCCTTAGAATAATTCGAACAAACGCAGCAAATTTTCACATTAAACATGCCCTCTCCAGGCACTGGAACTTAATATGTCCCATAATCCACTTCATGTATGTTGTTTCAAACTGAGTGGATACTGCTGTGGACCTACTGAGTATCTTGACACAATGTTTTCTAATTGTTTCAATAATTTTTTCAGAGTCTTTGTCTTTTCTTATAATACCAGTGGCACACATGCAATGCTGAAACAGTGTAGTGACTTCTACATGAAAGTGTGATGCAAAGATAATGCTTATCAATTTAAAGAACTTTCTCCCTAATGGATGCTCCCTTTTAAGGGGGATTTATAATGAGGTATATTTTATCATCTGCTCTGTTCTCGTGAGATCCCCCTTGGTGTACTATGTCCAGTTGTGGAATCCCCAACATAAGAAGGATATGGAAGTGTTGGAATGGGTCCAGAGGAGGTCCATGAAGATGATCAGAGGGCTGGAGCACCTCTGCTATGAGGACAGGCTGCGAAAGTAGGGGGTTGTTCAGCCTGGAGAAGACTCTGGGAGACCTTTTTAGCGGCCTTCCAGTACCTGAAGGGGGCCTATGATAAACCTGGGGAGGTACTTTTTACAGGGGTATGTAATGATAGGACAAGGCTGAATGGCTTTACGTTGGAAGGGGTAAGATTTAGATTAGACGATAGAAATAAATTCTTTACGATGAGGATGGTGAGGCTCTGGAATGGAACACGTTGCCCAGGGAAGTTGTGGATGCCCTGTCCCTCATGTTCAGGGCCAGGTTGGATGGGGCCTTGAGCAGCCTGGTCTAGTGTGGGAAGCATCCCTGCCCATGGCACAGGGGTTGGAATAGGTCCCTTCCAACCCAAATCATTCTTTGAGTCTATAATTACAACCACGTCTCTTGGACATGGACTTTCCACCATGCCTTTGCTGCTTTAATTTAAGTTTACTGTAGTAAGCCTGTGAAAGGAAATGCTTTAATTTTCTAAATGAATGTACTCTACTTGTTTTGCCAGTTTATAGGAGAGAGGAGTAGAGAGAAGGGGAAAAAAAGACATATTTATGTTATCACTGCCCTGAATTGTGATGGTTTTCTTTTGGTTTGGTGGAAATCTGTAAATATTAATTTAGATTCATGACATCCTGAATATTTTACAACCTGACAATTTCACAGACCATATATCTGTCCTCATTATATGCTAATACATTAGGACAAAGTACTTGACTTTAGTCTTCTGACTCCTCAGACAAAATGATTCCTTTCTTCTGGTGAAGTACCTCATCTAAGAAGCAGGCTTATCACTTCACTACAAACTACCTTTACTCTATTCCTTTTCTTCTTTGGCTTTTGATAGAAGGTCGTGGTCTGCAAATATGTTTTTAGTATGAGAAATTGAATAGGTTATATTTCTAATTAATGACTTCTGGGTGGCAAAACCTTTCATCAGAAGACATTTACTTGAATGTGCTTTAAATTTGCATTTTTTTCCATTATCACATAGTTGATATGTTTTGATTTTGTTTTATTTTTTCAATTGACTCTTTTTCAGAAGACATACTGAAATAGTACTTTTACCCTGTTTTATACTTTTGCATACTCTAACTTGTTATGATACCCTGAGTTCCTTGGTGTTCCTGATGGTACTGTTTGTAGAATACTTCCCTGAATTTACAAACATCCCAACCAAGAAAACATGTTAAGGTTATCTGTCCTAGCTTGTTTGCAAATTGCATTGTGTGTTGTGGAGTGAATATTTTGAAAGCATGCCTGCAGAGTTTAGCTTTCTATTTTAACACCCTTATTAACTGAAAATTCACATTGTAGAGTGAAATGCATTGGTGAGTAGTTTCACATGTTTTGCTGTGTAATTAATAACTGAAAAGTAATGAATGCTTTTTGGGGAACACTTTTTAAAAATAAAAGGTACAATTCAGTTGTATTATTAAAAAAAATATTCCCACTGTCTTAATTTGTCAGTGTGTCCCTTGAAGATTATTGGGTATTTTTACCAACCTGTGCACTGCTCATTTTTCTTGTAATAACTGCTACAATCTTTGTATTGAATTTAGCACTGGTATTGAATCGCCAACATATTTACAGTTTCTCAAGATTTACACATTTTTCTAGGGTCTGATTGATATATAGATATTCTTTATCAGATACTTTTATGCTGTTAATTTTTGGGAAGTTTGTAAATAACATTACTGACTAGGTCTTGATGGTATACTAAAAGACAAAGATTTTCCAGTCAATATCTTGGTCTCCGTATTGGCAGGATTGGCTTACTCTTACTTTTGAGTATAATGAGAAATGATTTTTTGAAGCATAGTGAAATATTCCTGAGAAAAGAAATCAACTATGGAAGTACCATGTACTTATTCATACATTCGCGTTGCTGTCATCGGTTGGGAAAAATAATCTGGGGTGATATTTTGTGAGAAGAACCATTCATACTTTATAAATATGGCAACATTATAAATATCAGTTCCTTAGAAGTAAATGTAATGTTCATTATTACTGAAAAAAATCAATCTTTTATAATTTCCTGTGTTTGCCAATAAAAGACATACAGCAGTGACAATCTCACCACGTTTTTTCCTTGGTATTATTTAGTGAGATAGGGAAAAATGAGATTTAGTAGACTATAAAAAAATTTTAGGTGTATATTCTGATAGTCTCTTCAAGTGTCGTTCCAGGACAGTGCCATAAGTGTGTTGCAACAGTGCTTTTCCCCTGCAGTTGTGTGCCACTTAACTGAGTTTAAAACAAATAAGTTTAATTATCATCTCAGTAGCCAAAGCAAACTATTCAAAGCAATATATGAGGATATCACAAATGTCACAGGGTGGTGGAGTCCTGTGATCTGTTGGGGCATATTGCAAGCGAAGCAATCTGTGTGAGAGAATCTTTACAAGGGTTTCCCTTGATTCTTCTGTTATTGCCATTCTGATTTGTGCAGCCACTACACTTTCATAACAGACGTTCTTTCAAAATATGAAGCTTCTAAGTGAAGGAGAAACTTTTAAAAACAGAGAGATAGACTAACTGTAAGAGTCTAAAATTTCTCACTAAAGGTGATGCTTAAACCGAAGCAGTGCAAGATTCCCGTGTATGTTGTATTGTAGTTTGTGAAAATACTGCTGAAGATAAAGTCAGATAAGTTTTTTGAGGACAGAAATAAATAATGCCCTTAATCTATCTGCAGGATTTTCTTTTTATTTGTTTTTTTTCAATAGTTTGCTTTTCAGAAACTAACCTTTAAGTCTTTGTAAGTATGGAAAAAGCAAGAAATCTTTTCATATTAAAATATCTGATGTTCAGGTGTACATCAGGCAAGGGATGTGTATATATATTATTTTTTATCTTTCCTATGAAAACAGTGGATCATAGGAGTTACTAGCGCTTTTGCAGACTAACTTTTTTCTTTGCTGATTTAAGTTATAGCAACTTTACATGATGAAATTACAAACTGATACTTGGAAGTTCTAAAATTTATGTATCAATGATATATGAATACCTTTAAACTGCTTAAGCACCAGCTGACTAAATGTAATAGAGGCAGTGGTGGAATATTAAGCATTATGTCTGTGTTTTCAAATTGTTGTAATTTAAATAAATGCTATATTTCTGTTATACTACTTTGTCTTTTAGGTGGTGGTGTAGATACCTGGTACCCATGTAACTCCTTGCCAATACCGTGAGGAAGCAGACATATGAATTATAATTATTTACATTTATTATTTTGTGTATATGTATTCTGCTCAAAATCAGCAATATATGGGGACGTTTTTCAAATTATTTTAGCCAACACCCCTATTCATTTGCAGGTAGTATGTTGGAGGAAGCAGTGCTTGCCATTTAGGCATATCTTTGAATTCAACACTCTACAATGACTATTATAGCCTTTTCTAAGATTCTGTTATCTTTGCTGTATATGAATAATATACCTTTATATTTTTTCAAAACACATCCTTAGTCTGAACCCAAATCTTAATGCCTAATATTTAGTTGTCTAGTTAAAAGGTCTTGTCAAAGGAATAAATAGTTGTGCATATGATAGCAAAATAAATATGTCAATAACTTCTTAATTCACTCTTCCACAAGTCACTGTATTTTGAAAGGCTTTCTTATGATAATGTGATTAAGTATGTCAAAATTGCTCAGGTAGACACATCTGTGTGATTCTGCTGGTATTAATAAGAGTGGATATATGGAGGTATATTTCAAGCATTCCAGAAGGTTAGCTTTTACTATAAAAGTGTATAGTGATAGTTACTCCTGGACCACAAAATCCAAGTTATTTTAAAAGATATAAAAATATTATGACTTGCATTGCAATCCATCAATGCCATTCCTTAAAGCAATGTCTGACATTTGTCCAAAGAGTACTTGTTACCATTGAACTTTTGCTTGTGTGTGCATAAGACAGAAAAACTTGTATTTAAATCAATGTTTTGATGGTATATCATATATATGCACACAATTTTTTAATCATTTCTTTAAATATCACAATGTAAATTCTTAATAAGCAATGATATGGAGCAGGAATTATTGATGGAATAAATCTGAGTGTTCCATCAATCATGTTTAGTTACTGCTAAAAGACAGATTTTGTGCCTTTAGTAGTTTTAAAAACAAACAATTAGGACATCTTATGTTTTGGACTATTCCAAGTTGAATATTTTAGTAGCTTTTATGTATATTTTATCTATATTTTCTCAAGTTAAAAAAAAAGGCCAAAAACCCAACCAAAACTACATTGCTACAATGTTTTCTTTGTATACTACTTTTACATTAGATAATAATAAAGGTACTTTTGGTACATTTTAATTTTAGACTATGTACAGTAACAGAGCTTGAAGGGTGTGGCTATTGAATAAAATTGCATACATAAAGACCCTAGCATAATTCTTTAAGATGGAAAGGGTGTTTTGCTGTGCTTAATAGAAATACCTTGGAGGAACAGCAGAGTATTTTCATGTACTGGAAAAAATATGAAATTACATTTCCATGGAGGACAAACACCCTGAAGGTACAGTTGATTTCTAGATGTATTGGTAACATTTCTCATTGACCATTCCACTGAAATATTGTGGCATTTATAGTATCAGGTTATATTAGATGTCTCTTTACAGCAGAAATATTGAAGATATGATTTTACATCAGGAGCACTTATAACGCGTATATTTTAGTTGAGTCTTTGCCTTTTAGCTCTCTGTGTTTTATCTACCTACTTCTGTAATAATTTAGGTAAATAAGGATATGCAAACACATGCAAATGTATCTCTCTAATTTGTGAATACTTTTCTGTACTATGAACTGAAATCATTTTGAGTCACATTTAATAAAATCATTTGATTCACTCATTTGCAAGCCCTGAGAAGTCATTAGGGAGTTTAATGAAGATCCATTACTTGAATACAGTAAAAACAGTTGTGTAGATTTAACTTTACTACACTTGGTGTGCGCACTCATGATACAGTTTTTATAGCAAAAATATTGATGTTTTTAAACTAGAAATGTATGTCCATCACATATGGTTTTCACATTTCTAACAACATTTTTGTCTATATTTTATCCTCTGGCTTTCTAAGCTACTGTATCAGTCCAGGCAGACATTGACCCTTAAAGTAGTTGACTTCTTCATGTTCCAAAAATCTGTATTTTTATATCAGTTATTCATTTGGTTTCTCTCTTCCTGTTGTAAGATACTGCAACTTTTAAAAAAATCTGTCAAAGTACATACATTGTTCTGTGGCTTTTGCATCACTAACACTGGTTCAGTTACTAAGAAATTTTTGCAAAAAAATATTGGAAAAAAACGAGGCCATGTATCACACACAAGATGGGTAAAAGAGACTCCATAGGAGGTTCATAGCTGACAGAGAACAAGAAGTCCAGCATGTTGCCGAGCTAATGATTTAGTGTCAATGGCAAGACCATGAGTGTTGAACTTAACTTTGAATCTAAAGATGGTCTTGTGATTTTAGCACCCATGACTCTGCTGGCTTGCTTATTCTGCATGTGCCCTTTACCAACCCAGTCCCATAGCCATTCTTGCTGTATAATGAAGATATACCACACTTGAGAAGATCAAGAGTTTCATGCAGGGTGTGATAACCACCGAGTCAGCAAATATTGGAAGGTTACATTGGCTCTGTAAGGTGTGGATATACCCAGGAACTGATTATACATCTGGCATCCAGTTTGATTCTTATATATAAACCTTTGTTGCCAGAGGGCCCAGGAGGTTGTTCACTTTGGAAATGTCCAAAACTGCTCTCTCACTCACTGTCCTGTCACTGTTAGCTATAAAAAGATACCTCCAAGTAATTAATAAACTCACTGGTGTATTCTTCAATGTTTAATTAGAAGAGATAGTATCAAAAATCCCTTCATTTCTCTGCAGCAGACAAAGCTGCCAAGATGAAATTTTGTCTTAAATTCACACGAACACAAATTTTGTTCTTGAATTTTTGTTTATAAAACAAACCCTGACCCTAAAAGAAACAGCCAATGAAACCTGACTTTGCTTTTTCATAGGAAATGAAATAATGTGCCTATGCATAGAATGTGTTATTGGTAGGCCACATTTATTGATAGGTCTTTTCTTTTTACCTTTCCTTTAAAAGGTGCAGTTGGTAAATCGATGCTGCACAGGAATGTATTTTTTAACTCCGAATTCTGAACAATCTGATTTATCTTTGATGGATAAGCCCATTAAATACACAAGGGACCTAGTTGAACATGATTACTCAATGCAATTCCTGCAGTCTATCTATGTCATCACTAATATGCGTTCAAAGTCATTTTCTAATTTGATTTTCTAGGGAGTTCCAGTTTGTTGGGGTTTTTTTCCTTAAAAAACCCCCAAACCCCAAACTGAAAATGTTTTCCTTTACTTGCATCTTGCATAAAGTTTTTTTGTGGAGGGATGTGTGGTGGTGTGTGTCTGCATCTCTTCTCTCTCCCTGTGTCTCTCAGCAATAAACCAGCTTTCTTCTCTGGTTTGATGCCCAGCTTTATGTGGTTGTAAAGGTGAAGTGTGACAGTACCATTTCTGGGTTGTAAAGCTGGGTTCTGCCTCCAATATTGCCAAAAAGGTATGTTACAGCTTCCTAAATTTTGATTGAATTGTCAAAACACACCTTCAGAGTCCCAAGAACTTGAGAAAAAAAAACCAAAAGTTTCAATGGGAATGGGAAGTTACATGATCTTCATTCACCCCTTTCCCTGAAACACATCTACTTAATACTGAACTCAGCATCCTTATGTGATTTCAGATTGCTCTTACTTATGTGTTTTTATTCCATTAGCTATTCAATTTTGCAAAACAGTTATCTGAAGATATGCCAATATTGTAATCTAGTATTGCTACCTTAGTATCTCCACCAGGGATCATCCTGGGAAGAGATAAGAGATACTTGGGTCAGTACATCAAGTGGTGAACTCTTCATGCTTAGTAGGAGCTGGCATTACATTCTGGCTGACATTAAGTGGAGACAGTATTTGATATGGATTCTGAAATCTAAAGTGTCTTTGAGGAGGGTGTGGAATATGCTCTTGTTAGGGGTGTGGATAATAATGTACTTCTGATCATGAAGAATAGAAGAAACAGAACTTCCCTTTCAGATATTTTTATAAGCAAATGTGAAAAACAGGGAAAGATAATTTCTGAAATCTAATTGAAGACTGCAAAGTTATATGCTGAAGTGAAGATGAATACAGGAAAGCTGAACTCTAATTGTTCGTAGCTTTCTTGATTTTGTGATTTATGATTTTCAGCAATGTCTCTTTAAGGAAGGTTTTAGTGTTTAACTTATTAGTTACTTTTAGGGTTTTTTTTTGGGAGGGCTGGGGGTTTGGGGTTGTGGTTTTTTTTGTTTTGAAGGATCTTAAAAAAGGATACCTTTAGGAATAAAAACTGGATATTAGAGAAGGGAGAAGTTTCTTGAAAGAGCATAAATTGGCAGAAACTTTTCTATATTGTCATGTAGGCATGGTTATTCAAGAGATATGCTCCACAAATTTAATAATAAGTAATGAAGTGTCAAATAAATTTGAGTCTTCTAGTATTATAGCCAGAAAATAGTATTTTTAATTTGAAATGTAGTTCAGACATGAGTGTGAATTGATGACTAAAGGACAGATTAAAAAAAGAAAAAAAACCAAACAGCCCACAAAGGAGAAATAAGAGANTACTCTCCTCGAGATAGCAGAACTCCACCAAGTGACCGCCGGCACTCCGCTTCTCAAGGTCCACAAGGCCTCACTCCTCCACACGAGCAGAGCCAATAGCAGAGAACCTGCTCCCAGGGCCACCAGAAAGGAAAGGGAGAAAAGAGGCGTCTCCCCCTTCTTATTTATACCCTGGTTTATGTAGAAAATCGCATGGAATACTGGGAGGATGAGTACTTCCTCAGTTACAACCTGGTTACCAAGGAGGGTCTAAAAATCAAAACCATTACAGTATTTAAGGCCAGAGTCATGCAAATCACTGACCTGCATACTCTACTATACTCTTTCATTTACTAAAATCTCCTCTGAGTTACAGTTTCTCAGTAAATTCAGACAGTGTCATTGTTCACCATTTGCTGTTAAGTTGGGAGAACCCAGTTGTGTCTTGGTAAGCAGGAAAGAGAAGCTGCTTTCAAGGTAGAAATACCAGCATTTGGGGATTACAGTGAGAAAGTGCCAATTGTTTTAAGAATGTGATGGTGAGTTTTTGTCTTAGCTACTAAATAGCAGAATTTAGTGAATGGTTGCTTTTCCTCTTCTCTAGGTTAATTTGTTTATGGACCAGCACATCAGCATTTGTACCTTATTGAATTACCACTGTGCAATGTAGCTTAGTAGATGTTATTATTTCATAGTAGGAATGACAAGAAATTGATTGAATGGAAGTATGGATTTTTTTTTTTTTAAATTTCAACCTGGCTTACAGCTATTTAAAGGCTCTTATGTACAGGAGATGTGGAAAGCAACACATGAATGAACAGATGTTCCAAGCTTCTGATCAAATGTTATTTACTTTTCTGACTGACTGCTTGTTACTTTTTGGCTTATGCTTCTAATGTGATTCCAAAATTGTGGCGGCTTCTGAGGTATGAGAATCACAATTCTAATTCTATTTAGAAATCACATGCCTGAGACAGAACTGTACGCAACAAAATCCAGTTCAGAATTATTTCCTTTGGGAATGGAATTTGGTTCACTGAATGACATACTGGGTATGCAAACTTCCTAAAAGTCCTAAACAAATTATGATATAAAAAGTATTTTCAGCTTCAGTGAAAAACAGCAGCCTTTGATTGCCTTTGTTACAAATGTTGACCAGGAAAGAGTTGTATAGGATACTTAGTATATTTATAAATAAAAACCAATGGTATTGAATGAGAACATACATAAATATACATGTTCATGAAGATTTATTTTTCTTGGTAAGGACTTTTGCATAGATGCATTTACATATTATCGAGCGTGCTATGTTTTATCCTGGTGAAAATTAGTGCCTTTCAGTCTGGCCAGCCACCCTTCACATACTTGGTGGTTTTTGTGTGATGTGTTTTCTTAATTGCGTGTTTCTAGATAATTGTTAACAATTTTCTAAAATTATTTTTAGCTTTAGATCCGGCTAAAGATCCATGTTCAAAGATGAAATGTAGTCGCCATAAAGTCTGTGTTGCACAGGATCAACAAACTGCTGTTTGCATTAGTCATCGAAGGATTACACACAGGTAAATACTTTAAAAGTTAATCCTGTACACTTTTTTATAGTGTTTGTAACTGACTGTAAATAGACTATAATGAGTTTAGGTATTTAACAAATGAGCAGCATAGGAGTAGAATTTAGAAGTAATTATGTATGCATAATTTGAATAGAATGTATAATATTTGCTTTTTTTGATAGGCTGGTAAAATAGAGGATGTACATATTTAAGTATAGCAGGCTGTTGATGCAAATAAATTCAAGGAAATTCCTGCTATGTTGGTACCAAATGAATGTAACAATTGTTATAATGTCCTGTAGCTGTACATTACTTTGACTTCATCACTTCTTATGTGAAGCTAGAGAACTCCAAACTGCCTGTTATGCTCTAAGTAATGACATGTTACACTGTAAGTTGAGGGGTTTTTTTCCCCTTTTTTTTTCCTTCTTCTCTGCATTTCAATTTTATTTGCATTCTAAACTAGTTAAATTTAAGGAACAAATGTATAGTTATACCAGAATTCAAATACAGATGATTTTTATTGGTATCTTCTTTTTTTAGGAGAACAGTTCCAGGTGCTCTGTTTACATAGGCAAGATATTAATGTACTTCTGTGGCTTTAAATACTCTTGTCTATAGCTCTTTAAACAAGCAAGGTAGTATATAGTGAAAGTAAAAGCTTAAACTGTTTTTCATATGCAGCTACACTTAATTAACAAAGAAGCTCTACACTATTTGTGGAGCTAAACTGTTTATATCAAACAATCTCACTGTAAAGCTAGACATTTTGGTTTGAGAAACTATCATATAATGTGCAAAATAATTATTAGACAAAGTTAGGTAGTCTAATGTCAACTCTATGTAAACTGTCAGGAGAATATGTTAATGTCAACTGTGAAAAGACAATACAATCATTTGAAATTTCCAAGGGGTATTACACATGTTATTGAAAACAATATTAAAACACTGTCTCCAAGTTGAATATACATGCAGCAGGTAAGGACTGAAAACTTTTTTTAGAGTAGATGGAGCATTCAGTGGTTGAGTTAGTAAACGTATTGACATTTGCCTTCACACTTTTATTAATACTCCTAGAGTCCCTGCCATTCTTTTAGAAAAGTAATACTTTAAGAGGCAAGCTTGTCTGAGTATAATGTTAGACAATATTAGACAATCTCATAATGGAAAGCTTTGAAAGGGCAGCAACTTGGTGATTGTCATAAGCACTGCCAGTCTTGTTTGTAAATTAGATGAAGCAACTCTCCACCTACCTGTCCTAAGCCAGGACAGGGATTTCCCAATCTTAGATCTTCCTGTTCTCCCATACTACCAGGTTTGAGGAGAAATCAGCAGCTTTGTACTTCCTTCCTAAAGAGGTTTGGTTTTCTTTTTTCTTTGTATAGTTTTATGAGGAGTGGCTGAAGGAACAGGGTTTGTTTAATCTGGAGAAAAGGAAGCTGAGAGAAGACCTGAAAGGAGGTTATAGTGAGGCTGGTGTTGGTCTCTTCTCTCAAATAACAAGTGACAGAACAAGAGGAAATGCCCTCAAGTTGTGCCAGGGGAAGTTTAAGCTAGATATTAGGAAATACTACTTCACAGAAAGTGTTGACAAGCATTGGAAGAGGCTGCCCAAAGAAGTGGTTGAGTCACCATCCTTGGAGATATTAAAAAGACATGCAGATGTGGTGCTTAGGGACCAAGCACCAAGTGGTAGACTTGGTAATGTTACATTTATGATTGGATTCGACCTTAAAGATCTTTTCCAGCCTAAGTAGTTCTGTGATTCTATGGTGGGATAAGAATATGAATAGTATATTCATAAGCAGTCATGTCTGTTGGTCTCTTTACCACTGTTAATTTCTGTAGTCCAAGATTTTATTCTTTCATTGATATCTACAATTTGCATATTGATTTTCAACAGTCATCTGTTTTTGCAGGTTCCCATAGGACTAGTCCATTCATTTATGTGTCTTGGTAAACATTAGATGAGGAAGTTTGTATTCTCAACTGTCAAGATATATTATCTACCTGTAGCAATTAATATATCAGTTGTATAGTTGTGTATGTTCAATCTATTGGGAATATATCTTTAGACAATTTCTTGCTAGTAATTTTTCCTTTCCACTTTGCCTCTCTCTGTGTGTGTGGTATTCCACAAAGACTGGATAATTCAAATAAGTTTGTTTTGTTTTGTTTTAAGAAAAGGCAGCTAGAGATGTTTTCTGGAAAAATAGTTGAGACCTTTTACATGGATTACTGAGAATTTTCCATAAAGAACTTACCTGTGTATTTCCATTTGGACATATTTGCTGTATTGATCAAAGATCTTCCAGAGTTTATTCCCAAGACTTTTGCACAGGAAAAGTAGTTTCTAAGGATGTGAACAGGTATCCTCAAGATACAGTCAGAGAAGAGAAGACTTTGCATACCTGCAATATAAATAAAAGTTTTATGTGCACTTCTGGGCTACCATAGGAAAAGAAACAAGAAGTATGTGTTTATAGCTGTAATTGTCTTGGAAGCTGTGTTCTGTGTGCTGTGCTCTTTGCTGTGTCCTGTGAAAGAAAGTGAAAGTACTGTTAGAGGACAAAACATCCAGGATACATATTAATATTATTTATCCAAGTACTCCCATGTGGATAGCTTTGGGGAGAAAGAAGTTGCTTGCACTAAGGGTGCATGATAAATAATTAAAAGGCTGGTATAAAATAGAATTTTTCATTAATTCTCTGAAACTGGAGATTGACATTAATGTTTTCTTTTGCCTAAATGGTGTTGTACCATCTCTTTGTGCTTTCCACTTTATCTTTATAGGTTAATTGATAGGCTTTTTGAGGAGGAAATCCCTATAAAGTGTCTGTACATCTAAAAGTAAAATGCTTTGGAGTATACCTCATTCAGTTAAAAACATAACTTGTAGAATACTGGAATACAGTATTGGCAATACTGTAATAGAGTGGTGTGAATATTATGGTAACAAGCAAGATGTTTATCGTACTAATAGGAATTTGTATACTTGTTTTAGTTTTCAATCACTTCACTTTCAGGAGATTTAATTATTTGAGTCTGCGGTATTGAGAATCTCTGGGAACTATGAGTTCACCCCTGTGAGCCTGGGAAAGAGGAAAACAGTTACGTAAATGTTCAGCCAGAAGAGAACTGGACAGGAAATAAAAAAGGGTGAGTCAAAGGAGGAGGGCTGTAGGTTGTAATGGATATTTCAGAATACCTGCAATGGAATTTGTACTCTTTGTATATGCAGAGCAGTAGGTAGTAAAGACAAATCCTTAAATTTTCATATACTTGTGTTTGCTGCTCTGAGCAAAGGAAGAAAATATGTGGTGATACCACAAAGTATAGGAGTTCATTAAGGTCATGGGAAGCTGGTAGGTAACCAGGCTCAGAAAAGCTGACAAGTTAGTCCATCAACAAACTATCATAAATCTGTAGGTCCTGATAAATAGTCTTTTAACTTCTTAGATTTGAAACAGATAATTATAGTATGAAATGGCAGATCATGTGATTTGCTCTAAGAGTAACATTCTGTGAATCATCGACTTCTGTACCAAACTAAGCAGTGTATAGGTGAAGGTTTGAGCAAGGTTTGTGGCAGGTGAAGAGCAGGATTCTTGAAATCTTGAAAAAATAGGTTACCACCCAGCAGAGAATTTTAATGTAAGTGAAACAGTAAACTTGGGATAGTTTGCTGGAGACAAATTACGGTTGAGACCCATTGATTATGCAATACATTCCAAGCTTCAACTGTTTACCGCAAGAAAATGGTGAAGTGATGATTTGCTCAGTAACATTTAGAAATGTGTTTTGTGTATAGGTTCTGAAAATGAGGAAACTGCAAGACAATTTTGAGCCAAAAGTCATGTTCCAAGTAAAGCCGAGTTTCATTGATATATTAGAACCTAGTTACTAACCTTGTACTTTCTGTTTGATCCTACTGGAGTCTGATAAAACAGTCTCTTTTTCTTCCATAAGTAAAAAAAAAGTATGTGTAAGATAGATTAAATACATTAAATCAGTCAATACTTAGATGCGTTATATTATTCAATGTATTAAATGAATGTACAGTTTCTCTATGTAAATATAGTTCTGTCTTTTCTATAGAAGAGTTCCCCATCACACATAATGCCTTCTGCTCCCATTGCGTAGGTCCTGCTGTGATTTTTATGTAAAATGTACAAATCAACAAAACAGTTCCCTGCTATGGGGCTTAAATAGATTGCAGTTGCTTCTGCCATTCATAGCATTTTAAGATGGAGTTCAAATGTTTAAATACCACTATTACTTGTGTAAGGACCTCAAACTTTCTTTTTCTTTTACTAGATTTCTTATCTTCTGCATTTATTGTTAGGTTTCAGAGTAGGAAACAACTGTAATACAATTCTATAAATATATAAATAACAAAAGGAGAACTAGGGAGACCATACAATCCCTTTTGGACACAGAAGGAACTACAGTGACAGGGGATGAGGAGAAGGCTGAGGTACTTAATGCCTTCTTTGCCTCAGTCTTTAATCGCAAAGAAAACTGTTCCCTCTGTGTACAAACCCTGGAACTAGAGGAGCAATATGAGGCTCCCATGATACAAGAGGAGGTGGTCAGAACCTTGCTTGCCCAGCTAGACATCGACAAGTCTATGGGGCCAGACGGGATTCACCCAAGGGTATTGAGGGAGCTGGCGGATGTACTGGCCAAACCTCTTTCCATCATCTTCCAACAGTCCTGGAAGACTGGGGA
>WAAB01007243.1:2640-38057 GCA_013389865.1 Piaya cayana | reverse complement strand
CTGAGAGAGCTGGGGTTGTTTAGCGTGGAGAAGAGGAGGCTGAGAGGAGACCTCATTGCTCTCTTTAACTACCTGAAAGGAGGTTGTGGAGGAGAGGGAGCTGGCCTCTTCTCCCAAGTGACAGGGGACAGGACAAGAGGGAATGACCTCAAGCTCCACCAGGGGAGATTTAGGCTAGAGATTAGGAGGAAGTTTTTCACGGAAAGGGTCATTAGGCATTGGAATATGCTGCCCAGGGAGGTGGTTGATTCACCTTCCCTGGAGGTATTTAAGGCACGGGTGGATGAGGTGCTGAGGGACATGGTTTAGTGTTTGATAGAAATGGTTGGACTCGATGATCCGGTGGGTCTCTTCCAACCCGGTGATTCTGTGAATTCAAGTGTTCCAGATCCAGTGTAATAGGTATAGGAAATAACCAGGGAATCATTTAGAAATAAGAAATCATAGCTTTTGTAGTACATTTTTTAATTTTTTTTATTTGCTTTCTCTTTGTAAATTATACCTTACGGTCCCTTCTTTGCCTTGTTTGTTGTTTGATTTTTTTTTCCCTCTCTCTATGTTAGCAGCCTATAGTATAGTCATTTAAATAGCATAGAAAAGGTGTTCGTAAGGAATAGAATTGCCTTCTCATAGACGTGTGCAGCTTTTTTGATCATCTGTAGGAGTAATTGATTCCCAATGAATATTAACTAAGAAGCAGATTCTGATTATACTAGCAAATCAAAAAAAAAGGCAAAACCAAAACCATTTTGTTAAAGTAAAGGTTAAAGTAGAGGAGGTGACTTGGTAAAAGCATTTCAGTCACAGATCACAGTTTACCTGGAAAAGGACAAGAATTCACTAGTCAAGGAGAGAGTCGTAATAATTAAGCATTTAAAGTAAAATAAAGAAATATGATTACACTTTTTGCATTACAGCTTCACAAGACAGATTATAGAGAAGTGTGCAGACTGGACCTTTATAAAATGTGAAGCTGGGTAAGGAATAAGGAATATAGAGGGCAGAACGATACAAAAGTTCACTGGAAGTGATGAATATTGGACCCTGAAGCATGAGATGGGTTAACTATTTCCTGTTACAGATGATGTGACAAGCCCAGAGTACATTGCAAGTGCTGCAGAACTGTAGCTCTAATTCCACTGTGAAAGCAACCCAAAAATACTTCTGTTTCCATACTGTGGTACTACATGGCTGAAGTTATGTTCTCAGACATAAAATGTGACCAAGTTAAGTATGAGAGGCCCCTTCAGTAAGAAAAATACAAATGCATGTCGTGGATTTCCAAAACATTGTGCTTTCGAATTAGAGGTATCTTACTATCACTGTCATTTTACAATGAAAGGAAGTAAGTTTTAAATTAAGACTTGCTACCACTATTTTTTTTATTTAAAAAAATAGTGCCAAAAACTGTAATTGCAAATTTATAATTATTTGAAGTAGCCCGAGTAGTTTTGAAAGGGGGTCTGTTAGGACTGATACATAACATGGTCTAAATTTTTTTTTTTGTTCAACTGTAACCCGGAACAGCCTTGCTCTCTTTTGATTAGGAAAAAATAAAAAGAAACAGAAAATGAAACAGTATAGCTTTGTAGCTTTTCTCGATTTTTAGATACTACAGAATTTTAGTGAAATTTCATTAAAAAATCACAAAAAAACCAGAAGCAAAGGATTTGCTTTGGGTAGATTGTGTGAAAGTTGCAAACACCACTATTTAGGGTGTCATCTTTTTGCATTATAATGCTGCTGGAGAAGGCCAGCTAGTGCAGTCAAGTCCTTTATTGGAAGTTTTAGTCTGATTCATTACTGAGATTTGTAGTTGTACATAGAAACACGTAATCATTCTTGTGCTCCAAGCTCTACTCAGTCTTCTGAAGGCTTTCTGGTTCTTTGCATAATTTGTGATGCGAGTCTGCCAGCATGACAGTGTTTCAAGCTTGTTGCATTATCTTTGTTTGCACAGGAAGTGATTCCGCATCTAGGCTGAATTTACAGTAATTCTTTTGTAATAGGCTGATGAGCAACACTACTTCGTTCACAATACTAACGTGTGGCTTCGAATAGTCCCGTTATTGTGTTACTATGCCATTGTGGACATACTCTATGAAGTACTGAAAGCAAATTTGCATAGCCATGACTTAATTGAACTTGTGAAAATAATTTGAACTTCTATGTGTTTAAAAGATAAATTAAGATGTGAATATTATGGAGATTTTTGCATGCTACACAATTTAATTTATTAAAGGGAAAAAGTAAAGCTTCTTTTTACTAGATGTTTCTTTGCATTGGGAAGGAAGAAAGGTGACTAACACTGGGCATCATACAGTTTGTATATATTGTGAGGCCCTATTCTTTCTTGGTTTATATATGTTTCTTCCATTCATTTTTGTGGGAGGTATCAGTATGTGCCTGGAGGAAAACAAGATCCTCTAATGGAATTAATTCTAAGTAAGTAACTTCTACTAACACTATCAGAAGATGCATACATAGATAGCAAGAATGTATATTGCAGTACCAACATCGTCCATATTAGCCTTGCTATTTTTAAAGGGCGTAACATGGCCATACTGTATATGTACTTTTTGCAACAAAACTGCAAAACTCAAAAATTGCTGTCCTTAAGACACTCTTTCCTGTGTTATATCTGCAGAAATGTAAAATAGGAATTTTTTGTTTGTTTTAATGTTAATATTTTTTTTTCTTGGTGTGTAACATGTGGTTTGTAGGAGATTAAAGCAAACTTGAAATAAAGGAGACTGATTCTGTTTGTTACCAGAGTAGTTATTTTCCAATATACTTTTCCTATTCAAAATCCTTTTTCAGGAAAATACAGAGTCTTATTCTTGACTAATGCAGTTAGTTTATTAAGTCCTAGGACTGCTCATTTTTTATGATGCTCTGATGATATTGTTCTGACTCTCAGTGGCCTGTAGGAGTAAGAGGATGCACTGGATAATCAGTTGGCATGATGAATTTTTCAGTTATTACAAGTGACCTACTTTGCACTTCTGCAATGAGATTATCAGTCAGGATTAGGATTTTTTCTTTTTTTTTTTGCAAGAAAATGAATCCCAAGTTTCTGTATTTCTTTCTGTCTTGCCAACATTGGTTGAAGGCACACTCAGTTGTACTTCCTCCTAAAAGGCAGTAAGTTAGAACACTTCTCTTCAAAAAGCAGAACACAAGAAACAATTAGACAATGTGACATCTCATCTAGTAAACGATTGCAATTAGAATGTACAACTTCTCACTAACCCTGGGAGATGTTAATATGCTGTCCCATTCATTAAAAAATGATTTGTGAGGGGGTTTCTTGTTGTTGTTGTTTTAAAATGTTTTTTTTTCCCCTCACACTATTCCTGGAAATCTACGATTTAAGAAGATTGTCATTCTGTTAAAAAATTAAGAATTGTGAAGATGGTGTTTATAAAAGTCCTTAACTATAAAGTAGTGATTGTAGTCCATGGCAATAAAATTCATTGGGAACTATTATATAAATATAAATATCTAAAATAAAGCTTGCCATTTGTTTTTGTAGTGCTTTAAAAATTAGCCGTCAGCATCAGTTTTCAGTGTACTTTATTAGAATACATTATCTATAAAATAGCTGATGCAAATATTTTTTAAAACAATTACAGTTTAATTTGGAATATGTTGGTGAGTTGTGTGGGTTGGTGAGTTGTGTGGGTTTCTTTTTTTTGTGACAGAAATACTCTAATACTGGGTAATGGAACAAAATAAATCTTTAGGATGCTTGTATGTGAGGACTTGTACAGGTTTTAAAATTTCTATATGGATCTGGATCTGGTTATAATGAGGTGCTTTTATTACTGTCTAGCATCAGTTCTAATGCATTTCATTCTGTAAAAGTCTTACTTCATCAGTTGTGTTTGTAGACTCAGAAATACGTCTGTTGTTTTGGTTACTTACTGGTGGTGAGAAAACTGTTAACTGTGTGAAACTGAGTAGGTGTAGTGTTCAGGGAACAGAAATCAGTCTACTAATTTCCGTTTGTGTAAAAAAATATATTTAAGGTTTTCAATAGTGAAAAATACTTCAATTGTAGCAGCTGAAGATGTTTGTCATCTTAGAGTGCAGCATGTGCATACATGTAAAATGTGCTACTCCTTTTGGAAACCAGATAGTGTAATTATGAAAGTAAAGGCATGTCAGGAGTCACTAAATGTCATGATCAGTGTCATGTCCCTATCCATGAGTTACAGAATTGTGTCTGGGCCTTCTTTCAACCTGCATAGCTGAAAGAAGATGGTTTGATTATGTGTGTGGCAATGCAGAGGCCAGCAAGGTCACTCTCAGGAAGAAATGAAAAAGCAAAATTTATTCTGGCTTTGACCAAAATCCTTGGGTGCACGAAGACGTGTGGGTGCAACTTCCCAGAGTTGCAGAAAACAGGTTTTAATCTCATCAGATTACAATCTGATCCCTGAACACAGCCAAGGTCACTTGGATTTGATCCGACACACACTGATACCGGTCAAGTAAACACAGTCAGGTAAATGATAGATATATATATGGAGAGAGAGGGGGGGAAAAGGAGAGAGAAGGGAAAAGGAAGGGTCACCACTTCAGTGAGTAGCCAGCAGTTCCTTGGGAACGGGTTACTGCAGCAGCAGTTTCTTCCAGGTGGCGTGGTCTAAGCTGGTCCAATTGGAGTGATGGGCGCGTTCACTATAAGGGCAGTATCACAGAATCACAGAATCACCGGGTTGGAAGAGACCCACTGGATCATCGAGTCCAACCACTCCCACAAAACACTAAACCATGTCCCTCAGGACCCCGTCCACCCGTAACTTAAACACCTCCAGGGAAGGCGAATCAACCACCTCCCTGGGCAGCATATTCCAGTGCCTAANATTCAAGGAGCGGTCTCACCAGTGCCGAGTACAGAGGGAGAATAACCTCCCTGGACCTGCTGGTCACACCGTTTCTGATACAAGCCAGGATGCCATTGGCCTTCTTGGCCACCTGGGCACACTGCTGGCTGTGCCCCATCAGCACTTGGGGGCTGGTCTTGCCACATGAGTGCAGAAGTGTTCCAAGGTAGTTAGGTGTGAGGGCATGAGGGGAAGGGAGGCAGCACCTGCCGCTGCACACCTGCTGCTGTGCCCTCTCCACTATTCACTGTGGTGCCGTAAAAGAGCATAGATGGCCAGCCTTCAGATAAATGTTTATGGCCAACAAAAGGAGTAAAGTCAGACTTTGCAGTCAGTTGTGCAAGGGGCTTTTATGTCTGTTGGTGGTGGTTTTATATTTCTCCTTCATTTAAAATTGAACACTTAAACTCTTCTAGACTATAAAAAATTTAAGTTCACTTTATAAAATGCTGTAGTAGACTACAAGTAATACTATGCTTACAGGTACGGCTACTTCCACAGTCTAATAGGTGCTCCATATCAGATCCTTATTGCCAAAAAAACCAAAACTTTTTTGACATTAATTGGTTTAACCTAAGTTTTAGAACGCTTATGCCATACAAATACTTTTCATAAAACCCTTGTGCAACTTCTGTATTATAGTATTAGTAGTAATAATAAATTCTTATAATCACAGTGCAATTAAGGCTGAATTTATAGTGTTCTGAAACTATGGGATACATTGCTTTAATTCAGGCAATATCTGTACAGTTGTTTCAGGGATACTTTGAGTTTATTATGTGTGTGCAGACTATCCAGCCAATGCATGGCACCATAGATGCTGTATTCAGAAACCTCATATGAATGCTCAAAACCCACCTTCTAGGGGAGAAAGAGAAGAGATTATATCTGAGGAAACCTGCATGTGGGTAGCTGTCACTACAGTGTGCTCTGGTTCAGTTCTTTTGAGGGATACTTCTTTGAAACACAGACCTTCAATGATATATTTGGACATCCAAGGGCAGATAAACACTGGGGTAAATTCTATATAGATGTTTTATAATAGTAGGTTATTGGGTTATTGGGTTTTTATACTAAATACACAGAATTCAGGATATATTATTATTTTGTAGATTGACTGTTACCTGAAGTTGCAGTTATAATAGCAGTAGGTTAATGCTTACAAACGCTTTACCAGTAGATGCAGACTTGGAACTCCCAGCCTGTTCCATAAAACATTTAGTCTTAATTCTGTCTTCTCTTCAGGACAAGCTTCCTCCACTAATGCTTCTAGGGTGGCTTCAGCCTTGTATCTCACAAATTTGAGGCTTCTCCTGGAAAAAAATGGATTTCCTTTCATATTCTAGAAGTATACTGAGTTCATACGACCATTTACTTCGAAGTACAAATACCTTTTTCACCTACAGTGCAAGACTTCTGTCCTGCTCTAGTTCATGTCTCCTATCTTTAAATTGTAAAACAAGTTAATTCAGGTTAGAATCATTCTGTATGTTCTACTGAGAGGCAAACGCAAAGTGCCAATATGAAGAACTTGAGGAAAAGTTATGCAGGTACAGTAGTTATAAAAGCAAAGAAAACACTGAAATTTGTAAAGCATAGTGGAGAGAATAGTCTGTAAATATTACATGATTTTATAACTGAACTCTCACAATTTATGTTAATGTCCCTGGTATCTCTGGCCACCTATGTAAATGACACATAGAAGAAACAGAAACAGTACAGAACTGTTAAAAGTATGATCAGAGACCTAGAATGACTTCTGAATGAAAAGGTACTGAAAAATGGGCTCTTAGATAAAAGCTAACTTATTAAGAAAGATTATGACAGGATCTTTCTGGAATCATTTCTCAGTTAGTTTAATTTGCCCTCTCATTATGAAGGACCAGGGATAATATGTGAGGCAGTATGTTAAAAACAGATTTTAGGAAACTGTTTAATTTTGACATGACACTACAGCCATGGAGCTCTTGCTCAGCATTGTGGTTAAAAGGAATGTTTAGAAGTGTGTGTGGAGAGCTGTAACAGCCTTTTAAGCTAGCACCCAGGCAAGATAATTAATTTTTCTGACATATGGCAAGGCTGGTCTTGGCAATAAAGTTGTAAGTTTTGCCTATTGTTGCTTTTCTGTTATGTTTTTAGTGTAGCTGCTGTCTAAAAGTAGTGCTGCATTTGATCAGAAGACTTGATCCTAGTCCCATCAGATACCACAATTTAGTTTCTTACCAAAGCTGTTCAGATACCAGAAGATAAAATTATTTATGTATACTTGAACCTGTAAAAACTACAATAAAAATATAGAGCTAAACTAAGAAATACCTGTGGAAGAAGTAGCACTGTCTGCTCTTAGGATTTTTAAAAGCAATACAAAATACGGAATCATAGAATCATGGAATAGTTAGGATTGGAAGGGACCTTAAAGACTATCTGGTTTCAACCCACCTACCATGGGCATGGATATCCTACTAGATTGGGTTACCCAAGGCCCCATCCAAACTGGCCTTAAACACCTCCAGGGATGGGTCAGCCACAACTTCCCTTGGCAACCTGTGCCAGAGTCTCACCACTCTCATGTTGAAGAAATTCTTCCTAATGTCTAGTCTAAATCTGCTGTTCTCTAGTTTATAACCATTTCCCCTTGTCCTATTACCACAATCGTTTATCAGTAGTCCCTCTCCAGCTTTCTTGTAGGTTCCTTTCAGGTACTGGAATGTCGGTATAAGATCTCCTCAGAGTCTTGTCTTCTCTGGGCTGAAGAAGACCGCCTCTCAGCCTCTCCTCATAGGGAAGGTGCTCCAGCCCTCTGATCATCTTTGTAGCCCTTCTCTGGACCCGTTCCAAGAGCTCCATATCCTTCTTACATAGAGGATCATCATAAAATCTCATGAGCTGTAAAGCAGTGTTGTTTGCAGCTTGCAAGTGCTCTTCTAACACCTGATTGACAATATCATCTAAAAACATCACGTTTGTCTCAAATGACAACATAATCACAGCAGCAAAACCTGTTCAAGTTAATAATGCTTCATTTTTAATTTAAATACCATGTAACGATTACTTGTAATTTTTCATTGCATTTTCTAATGAAGTGTGTGCTGCGCCTTAGAATCTATAACTACAGGTGTGATACTGTGAATCATTTTAGGAAGATAATATATTTTGGCTGTAGAATAAAGGGCAAGTAATGCCAATACTAGTATTATCAAGACAGCTGGCCCATTTCAAGCCTTAGTGCTTCTCAGCACCAGGCAGTAGATAGTATATAAAGAGGCTTAATTCTGTCTGTTATGTGGTTTTCTTCTTCAGCAGAATTATTCTTGATTTAGACTGGTGTAAGAGTAGACTCCAGTTCAAAGTTGTTTAATTAAAACAGGTATCTAGGGTGGGTAGAATTATATTACACAGTAATGTAAAATAAATTCTTTTTACTGTTTATGCCAAACAGGTGTGATACTTCTGGAGATGGAGAGCACAATAAATTTAAAAAGGCAGGTTTAAGGAGTTTAGCTGTCTAGGGGTGGGAGCAACATCAATCACACAGAAGAACATGCAGTATTAAGTACTTCTGGATTAAGCAGGTGACTCTAAGGGTATGTGTGATATACAAGGTTTCTTCAGAGCCTTTATCACTTACTTGATTAAGGGATACTCAGATCCCTGAATGTGAATACTTCGGATGTATTCTTTGTAAAACTGGCTTGTTACTCCAAGCGTAATAAGGAGCTTGGAATTGCTAAATGCATTCTGGAGGAGCAAAACTTCCATGTACCTTTCCTTGAGTTTTGCAGATTTGGCTAAAAATAGTTCTGTTACATATACATCATAAGAAAATAAGCTGCTAAGCTTGAAATACAATGCCGTATGTGGTGTTAGAAAACAATTTCAGGTAGATTTTGCCCTCTAAGCAATGGATTGTTCTTCCTTCTCCCTGTGTCTCAGCTGGTGTGAGAAAACACATGATGATAGTAGAAGTGTCATCAATATAAATAAGGTAGAAAAGAAGAGAGAAATAGCAGCTATAGTGAATGCGATAGAAATTTGTTTTAAATTCAGAGCTAAGAAGCTCAAGTGGGACATGCTGATTTTAGGATATTCCAGATTGTGCCGTGCTATTTTCCATTTTTCTGTTCAATTGCTAAAACTAAAGCAGATATAAATAAAAACAATACAACTATGAAAAGATATCGATACAGTAAAACAGTCAAGTAGTACAGCAAATCAGTTTGCTAGCTGAAAAATTTTTGAAATATATGTGCCATTTTCTCTTAGGAAGGGGAGCAATTGAGGAATTTTTTTGGTAGTTTCTGGCAAGAGAACAGAAAGAGAAAGCTTATACAAGCTGCATACATTAATATCATCCATACTGTATTTGTTTTAATTTAATCCTTTTCATTGTAGTCTCCTGGTGTTGTCAGTTCAACCTGATATATAATGGAGAACAGTCACCTTTTGCTTTACTCACTGTAAATCAGTCACTTGTCATTTATGCAAGGTGTATGAACAGAGATAGTATGTGTCTACTGATAACTGCAAAAATTGTCACCAGCTGTGCACTACGGAATCAAGACCACAGAACTCCAGTGTAAGTTAACTCCATTTTAAGTTCAACAACAACAACAACAACAAAAAACCCACACCAAACAAACCAAAACCCAAACCAAACCAAAACCATCTACTTCAGGCTGAAAAATGCGTTTAATTTTGTAAAGACATTTTCCTCTTTATGTATCTTCAGTGATAAATGTCCTGGGTCATATCAGAATGCATTTGGCTTCTTTGAGTACTGACAAGTGCAGCTGGATTTGATGAAATCAGAGGTTTGTTTAGACAGATTGGGCTAAACCTTGAAAGACAAGAATGGCAATTATATTTCTGTGAGAGAATTAACAAGTGTGACATAGGAAATCCTAAGAGAAGGCTTAAACATTATTTCCTTGGGTGTTTACTACTGTTCTGTGTTTACCATTTTATTCTCTCACCGACTACCCTGTCAGAATACTGTGTAGCACTCAACACAAAGAATTCTGTCTCTTCTTGTGAAGAGATGGATTTTACCAGTTTAAATAAGGTGATCGTAGATTCTTTGTTATTCCATGACTTGAAAATAAAGCAGATCTAGGGTCATGCTGCTGTCTGCCCGAAGTCCCAAATATTACCTGCTCTGACTATGCAATCTCATTTTTAAGCTTGAGTTAAGAGGTACGATTAGTGTTTTAATATGTATTATATGGTAAAATCACATCAGTATTCATAACAACTTTAAAGTTACCTTGGAGCTTGTCAGTCATTGGTATATGTGGGAACCCGCCCCCCCCCCAAAAGATAATAGGTTTTGTTAATAACAATTCCATAAATACTGGTAGAAAAAGAATCAATAATATATCTTTTGAGTGTGCAGTTCCTTTGTAGTGTACAGAAAACAGTTTAAAAAGGAATGTTAAGTCATATAGAAGAACTTGTACAAATTTTATGTTGATTTGTCAATATTTATTTCAATATGAAACTAAGTCTTACAGCTGTATTATGCATTTTGAATTCCCATAAAACAGAGGAAATTGTTTCTGAAAATCTGCCTTCTGCCTTAGGATAACAACATGAGACAAAAATCCAAATAAATTTCCTTGAAAAGAAAAGAAGCTACCTTTCTTGGAGAAAAAAAATCCCAAACCCAACCACACCTTTATTTGACCCATGAGAAAAAACAAGGAACTTTTGAGTTGCCAAGCAGTTCTAAAATCTTTGGAGACAGGTGAAGAGAGGATACTACTGGATTTTTAGACAGTAAGAAGATTCAGTCAGATACATTATATGGATGTATAAGAAAGCATGAAAGGTTTTCTTCGGTTGCTGAGTTTTTGCTGATGTTGTCGGTTTTTATTTTCCTTTTTTCTCTCTTGAAGGAAGTTACATCATTTCAGTATTTGTCATGTCATTGCTGGGAGGCTGATATGTTTTCCAGAATGTTACAGATGCTTTTCATGAGAATGTACCATCAACTTGAAGTAGTTTTAGCATTGTTGTATGAATATGATTCTACGAATATAAGCCTCCCAGTAGGTAAGAGATTAGTTTATGAAATGGGTCTTTTAAAAAAAAAAAAAGGAACAGGTGAGTTTGGGGAAAAAAAACAAAAGTACAGAGAGAATTAAAGGTTTAAATGGTCAAGATGTGTGTTATTATAACTCCTGGGCTGCATCAGCCGCTTTGCAGAAATAACATTTCTTTACTTATATATTATTACTCAGGAGGAAAAAAAAAATATTCTTTTGACATTGATCATTAATTGATATTTTCTACCTATACACCTACCTAAAATGTTAAACATAAAGTTATGAAGAATGCAAATAAGCTTTTTAAATACTCAAGGAAATAAAATTTTTAGGCTGCCTGCTTGTTCTCAAATTCAAGTGATTGACACAGCAGACATATATGATGATAATATTAAAAGTAGAAAATAGAAATCCTTCTTTCAGATATTTATTACTGTGGTGCTTATTAATGGACTTTTCTTCCTTTCTTTATGTCTTCATCTTCAAGCAGTAACTGTGACTGATTCCATGTGAGGGAAGAAAGTGCTGGGAGCATGGGCAGCAAGAGTGAAACTTACATTTATAAGGCAATGAGAAAAATAAATTGTGAGAGAATCACTCTGTAGGATTCTGAATAGAGTAGAATATCAATCTACTTTTTTATAATGACAAAATAATATTTTTGTGTCAGCCAGCGGTTTTTGCCAATAGGAAAATTAGCTGTGTTCTAGTAAAAGCTATTTGGTAATTGTACTCAACACAAAAGAGTAAATGTTGCAGGAGTGGCCATCCTAATGGTAACATTAATCAAAGTATAGTCACTTTTATCTTCTTTGGGCTGTAGATTATTAGTTATTTGATTATGTTTCATTTATTTTAATTTTGGTGTTTAATATGTACGTCAGGAGATCCTCAGTTTCTCATTGTCTGTTTGGGTGAGTGAAAACTCATAAATTCACAGAAAGGAAAGAAGTCATGTTTCAGTCATTATATTTATGAAGTATAAGTCTTCTAGACAGTGTGCACTAGGACGAATAGTAAGTGGATTGATAAACTTAAAAATTGTCAAATAAATCTTGCCAAGCTAATTTTGCACCACCTATGTGAAAGTAACGTGCAGCAAAGGAAGCATTTTTATGATTTAAATGAGAACACATTTTCATATAATTTCAAAGTAGTTGAAGTACCACCTTTTAAACTACACTGTTCTTTCCCTACTTGTTTTTTTCCTCTGTCTTTATACCCTACACTCCTGTTCAAAATATTGCATTAGAGAGAGAAAAAAAAAAGCATTTGCTTTGCATACTGAATGTACACAGAGCTTAGATCATAGTAAATTTCTTTCATGTACATGGGTCTTTTTGTTTTGTACAGTTTCTGAAAACATTAATCCGTGAAAACTTCTACTAGTAGTTGTTCTTACTGTCATATGAATTGTTAGTAACTCTTTTGTCCTTTGGCCTCAGCTTTGCTGTATCGTTTTATGATGTATTTTGACAGAAATTATTATTTACTGTAGTATTGCTCTATTAAACCTGGCAGATTTTTATCATGATTGCTAAACTAGATGTCAAACAAGATCATTGTATTGGTTTTATTTTGTTCTGCACAGAGCTAACCATTTAGGATTAGCAATTAACTGTTAGAGAGATTGCTTTCTGCATTGTTGGATAAGATATCTGAAAGGAAAAACGATTTGCTTGAAACTGTGTAGATATTGCAGCATTTTGATTCAAAACCTATGATTCTTTAGCAATTTGTGTGCCTACAGTTTGATTTTACTTGTCAGTGCCATGGGGTGTGGGGTTGGAGTTAAATTGCCATAGTCCGTTTTGGCTGCACCTTCCTCTAGGAACCTGCTGAAAAAATAATTTGCACACAGAAAAAGAAGGAAACAAACGTGAAGGTCTATGTGTGTGTGTGTGATCTGTAGGAATTGTTTTTGAGTATGGATGCATGTGAACATTGGGTCTTGGTAGGCTTCTCTGTGTCTGCCATCCAACTATCTTCCTTTATGGATTCGTGGACCTTTCCTCAGTCTCAGTGGAGCCTAGAGAAAAAGTGAAGGTAAGAGATTGTAGGATATGCTGGCAAATATTAGTTAGTAGCATGTTTTAATGATATGGGGAAGGCAATTTGGTACTTAGAAGAAAGAGGGCTCTACCAGTGGTGCTGTAATTTACAGAGACCAAACTTGACAAATTGTTCAGTCATTGAAAACAAAAAATGATGAAAGAATAGGGGTAATTTTAGAGGTCTTCTGTTTTTCAGTGATCTCTGCTTTCTTTTACTGATATTATGGACTGGTTGATTTGTGGTACAATGAAGGTAATAAGAAGGGTGATATAATGATCTTTTGGAAAGAAATTTTCTTCCTGAAAAAAAACATATACTTAAAAAATGAAGGAGAAGAGACAGTGAAGCTTAATATGTCTGCAGTAGTGTTTTGGTTGAATTGGGAGTTTCCTACTATGTGGAAATCTGATAATTTTACTTATCTTCTTTTGGTTTTAATAGTGGATTGGTTCTCAGGATGTATGCAATGGATTAATTCACAATTGAAAAAAAAAAAAAAAAAAAGAGAGATGTGCTCCAGCGTGCCAGACTAGAGTGAGTTCAAGGTTAAACCACACAGAAAAACAATCTGTCGCCTTCCTTGCCTCCAAAAACACGGACATTAGATTTTTAGTACTGGGTGTTTCATTCTGTATCAGTCATCCTGTGGCACTTGTTTGCTAATGCAGGTACACCAATTCTATTCATTGGAATTCTGTGGTGTTCTGTGGTCCAAGGTGTATGTCTCATACTGCTGAATTAGTCACAAAGGCCTTAATAATCTTTACAGATCATTCTTTTGATGTTACAGAAACGTAGCACCCTGAACTGTAATACATGTTATGTGAAGCCTAGTGCAACAGCCTAACACAGTCACTTGATGAAAGTCAATAGGTGTTTTCTTAACTCAACAGGACCAGGATTTTATCTACAATCTTTTAATCCTAACCTACACATAACTGATCCAAATTAAAAATGTTACATCTTAACTTTGCTTAATGAGAATTCACTGATTGTTGTCATATAGAAGTTATAAAATTTGAGATTTGTATTTGGTAATGTCTGCTTTGAAGAATGTAGGAAGTTAGCTTGTTTCCCATGCTATATATTTTTTTTACATCTTTAGATTGCATCTGTCTACTAAGTAATGATCTTTGCGAAGTAACGGTCAGTGATAAGAGGATTTCTCAGTGTGGCCTCTAGATGGCACAGTGATTTGCACGTCCTATGTGCCTGTGTAGAAAATAGTGTCTAGTGAAATTACATCCTTCAAGGTGAAAAAAAAAATAAAAGAAAATAAAAACCTGGTGTTTCCCGTTGTTTTGTTGAAAGACACGTCAGATGGAAAAACACTACCAACATTAAAAGAACTGAAAAATATATGAAGCTACTAGAGATCAACCAAATCGGAGTTTAACTGTCTTCTATAGGTAGTGTTGTTTTTATACAGTATAGAATTTGTTATTTCTCATGGTGAAGGCCGAAATAACTGTGCTGAAGAGCCAAATCAGACTTCCTGTGATAGATTAATTGCTCTGCCATGTGCAAATGCCTGCTCTGTCTTTTCTTCCACTGTGTTCTTTACTTCTGAATGTATAGTTATAATCTTCCCTTTCTGGACTACTTTATTCAGGCAATTTTTACCGTGCACAAAGACTCTGTAAACAGCATATATGCTACCTAAGAGTGCAAAATAATTTGTTGTCAAATAGACACAGTTTATTGCTAAGACGAATTTGCTGTCATACAAAATGTGAAGATGCTCTCTACCTCTTGCAAGATGCTCTAGAAACCTGTCCTGGCCAGACAGTTTAATCTTGTAAAACAAGTGTTGAATTCCATTGCTCCCTGAAATGAACTGATCCTTGGTGCTGTTTAAATTGAGCATCAGTTTAAACTAATGACTTACTTCTTTTCCTTTTATGATGGTCTGAACTGCAGATACTGTTGGAGTGATGGGGCATACTTTGGTGCTCCATTGACTTGCATATCCAGATTTTTTTCTTGGAGACAGTGAGAAGATGGTTTATGCTCAACTCTCATCTTAGTGGGCAAATCTGAAGTTTTGACAGCTTCCATGGCTCAGGACTTCTAAGTGGGATTTATGGAGCAGGCAGAAATAACAGGCAAAAAAGTCACAAATGTCGTACAGAAAATTACTTAAATCTCTGGTTTTCTTATTAAAACAAACAAAATCTCCTAAACTTTTCAGTCCTCTGACTGATTATTCACTAAGTAGTTCAGTATGTATTCTGAAGTGATAAAAATAAGGATGAAGGATGTCTCCAGTAATACTCGCTGAGAGCATGACTCTGATCTTATAGATTTCAAGGAATCCAACATTTCTGGTATTGAAATATTATAACATCTATAATACTAATATTCTATGGGAAGGTGCAGTCTTGTTCCTTATCTTCAACAATACTTTGTACCAGTTCTTACAAACAAACAAAACTATGTTTGTTGTGTTCAAAATAGTAGATACTCATTTCTTGAATAGTCTCATAATTTAGATGTTGTTTTTGTTCATGTGCCTTATTTGTTTTAATTGATGTAACGTGATGTATCTGCTACTTCAAACAATGTAAGAGAGTTATTACAGGTATTCTTACTAAGGGTCAGCTTATATCTCTATCTTTAGAAAATTTTGTGTGCAGAGGTTTTTGTGACAAGAAATAAAGCGAGTGATATACATGAATACTTTCTACATCTCCAGTATTCACCAAGCAAAATCCACTTCAGATATGTATGTGTGACTATTTCCAGTTAAAATCTAGGAAAAGCATGGATCTATGTCAGATCAATATGTAGGAATACAATAGGCATTTCCATAAATAATGCTGGACTTAGGTGGAAATTTATTATATTTCTGTGTTTACAATGTATTAATGGCTGTGTTAGATACTATGTCAGATAATAACAGACAAGTCATGCTCTCTAGAACAGGAACTGGGAAGAGCACTGTCTGTAGTCTGGGGTCTGTGTTGGGAGGAGAAATGAAAGACAGGAGGAGCGTGAAGTGTTACGGTGCTCATTTTTGCAATGTAGACCATACGTAAATAGTTTTACTGATTTTCCTAGGATGTTTAGGAATACTGTCAGCAGTTACTTGCTATTTCTTCTAGTACAACCTTCTCCTTAATCCTTTAACTAGTCTATATTCTGTCTTTGTCTCTAGGTAGTATTTGAACATCCTTTTTCTGTCATCGATATTTAACTAAAACAAGTTATTATTCAGAACATTTTAAGGAATAGCTACAGCTGAGTGGGGGTACTCTGAGATGCTGAGCTTAGAAGACCTATCATCTCTTAAATTTGGAAAGAATAGTTGGAACTGGTTCTACAGAGGTCACCTTTTCCTTCAGATTTCAATAGAGTTCTCTTATGATGGACTAGGTTTTTTAACACCACGTGTACGCTATCAACTGCCATTAGAAGTTAAGCACCTTGATAAAACCATTTCTGATTGCTTTTAATTTTTAAGACTCCAAGCCAGGACTTCTTTCCTTTTACATGCCTGTTATTTTCCAATTACCTACCTTAAGTCTCATTTTTTTTCCTTCATTTACATGATTTGGATTTTCTTTATAATATTTTTTGTGGCTTTATGTCTCCTGAAGATGTGACCAACCATATAGCAGTTCTGATCAGAAAACTATGATAACAGGTTATGGTTTTGACTCAAGTTTTTTCTAATGTTGTTCTTTCTTTGTAAGTTGTACTTTAAGTCTGTTAGAAAAATATGTGCTCATCAATGACTAGGTGTGTAAATTACATCTGAGAGGTCCTAAGAGAAACCTTCAGTCTAGTTTGTGCGTATAACCTTTTTCTTGAAAATTCATACAGTAGTGGTATCTCTAACAGGCACTTTCAATACTCTTTAACACCTAAAGTCTTTATCATCTCCCTCCCTTGGTGATTTACATAGTAATTTCTAATTCATTATTCCTTGAAATGCCTAATGGAAAAGAAGGTTGACCTTGAACACTACATTCAGATGGTCTTATATTAGGCTCACTTTCACCTTTCAAGCTATTATGAATAAGTATAATAATGAGAAAACTCATTTCTGTGTTGCTATGCATTCTTTGCTTTTCTGTACTGGCTAACTTCATTCAAACAAAACAAAACATATACCATACCAGGAAATTTCAGTAGCATTACTAAAAACTGTTTTTTAAAGTACATAAGGACATTTTGGTTCTATTTTAGTTTATAATATAGAAATTTAAATAAATTACTGCTTTCCTTACTTGGCAAAACTAGACAGAATGCTACTGAAAATAATGGAGCTGTATGACAACAAGGCAAGAAACTACCTTGAAATGTAAACTTATCTTTTTAATAATACACCTAGGTGGAAGGAGGTAGTAAAAATCTGTATCATTAGGATATCTACTTGGTTTCCCTTTCTAGTGCAAGTGAGTAGATAGTAGTTTCTTTTAACATGCACAGAAAGAAATTTTCTTCTACATTCTAAAATGATACTAAATACCTGTGCTTAGTGATCCTGACAAAAAATTATAAAGCTTACATATTGTTTGAATCTAATGTCTTAGGGGCAGAAGTTCAGGGAAGATGATAGCTGAATTTATATAATCTCACATGCATTTGCTAAACGTTAGAGAGGTCCATCAATAAATACAAATATCTTGTCAACACTGTTAATTTAAAGTTGCTGAAATATATTTTGATTCCCATATTAACTTCATTAACCTTTGCTTCATTTGTCTAAGATTTGTTCGATTATAATTAGTTTAAGACAGATTTTTCTTGTATTTGTTAGGAATAGTGTAAAATAATGAAACAAGTCAAAAATACACAGATTTACACATGCAGAGAATGGCAATAATCTCATGGTTTCTTTTGACATTTCAAAGAAATATCTTAGCAGTATATTGACTGCTTTAATTTTCTTCCAGGATGATTCCACGTGAAGAGGTAATTTTGAAGGAAATCCAGTCAACTCTAGTGCAAGCAAATTAGATTTTGCGATACAAGTGTTTTTTCTGATTATGTTAATGTGACACAGACTGTGTCCCCCAAAGGCCATGGCAAAACCTAATCAGTCAGTTTGTGAATTGGAATAATTTTTAAGTCTCTAAAAAATGTAAATTTAGTTGTCAGACTTCTTGAAAGATCAAGGTAGATCTTTCTACAGTTCTTTGAAAGATCAGTTTTTTAGTAACACAGATTTGTTTCTGTCAGTCTACATTTGAAGATTTGTATTTGAAGATTCTCAAATGTAGCTGAAAATATTGGTTTTTTTCAAGTGAATTGTGCGCTCATGCAGTTTTCAGATATTATATTTTATAGATATCATTAAATAATTGCCAAAGACTTATTGCAACTAAATTTTCAGTTGTTACATTAAGCATTCTCAACATATTTGCAGGCATGATCACTGTGTATTCAAGAAGGTAGGTTTTTGTATGCAAACAGGTACATAGGCTAGAGTAATTGGGCACATTGGCTAATTATGTTTCTAGGCATGCAGTTGCATACACAGTCTAAAAGCATATGCACAATTAGGTGTATGCAAAATATTGCAGTCACAAATGTTGCTGGTAACTTAAACCCATATATTTAATTTTACCCCTTAGGTGTCAACATCGTCACGTAAGGTGGACCTTGTGTATTCATTAATAGTTATTTTATTACTAGAAAGATCCTGAAGCTCTTTTCAGGACATCTCTTCCCCTGACAAATTTTATACTTCTAGGTGACTTTTACATGGCATCATAAATGTATTGTGGCAAAATACTAACGAGCACAAAAACAGTTATAGTGACTGCAGTGGATGCACAAAATTAAATGGCAGAATTTTAGTAACTGCAATCTGTGATGATCTGTGCCTTCTTCTTGCATATCAAGTTCAAAAATAATAAATAAAAGGAAGAGAAAAGGGTGACTTCTTATACTGAAATAACTTATTTCTGTGTTTACTATTTTTTGCCTTTCTAGCATTTTAAAACGTAAAAATATATTAATTTATCTGCATATTCCAAAGAAATGATTACATATCACTTATATTGTAGTTAAGCAGTCTTTCTGTATCTCATTTCATGGCATTGTGGGCTTACACCAGTGACCTTAATTCAAGTTCATTTATATCACCATAGTAGTTCTCATTATTTCTATGTCAATAGTTTGTATATATGTGTATTCCCTAGCTATTAAAATAAACAAATGCATCACCTGGTAACAAAGCAAAAGTCAACAGAAACAAATCTAATGCAATTTAATCATAGTGAAAGGAAATGTTTCAGTAAATACATAAACGACAATATTAATATATTGCATGAAATGCATGTATGTACCATAACTGGTATTAAAAATGTTTTTCACTGACTTGTCATATTTGCCTGTCATCTCAGTGACTGACAATGAAAAAGAATTCTGGAGTTATACCTTCAAAGTATCATTATTTGTAATTTATTTATCATTATGCCTTCCAGTCTATGTTTGGAAATACAGATATTTTGGGGGGCTTGAAAATCATTATTAATTGTATAGGAACCAAGATTCTGAGAAGAGTGATTTCTTCATGGTCCCGAGCAAGTTGTGCATGACAGGAAACTTGACTTTCTTCACCTTAAATTGTGTGACTGGGACAGTCTTCATTTAAAAGCCTAGCAAAGCAGAGGCTATTTGAGAGAAGGTGACTTATCTTGACTACATAAAATATTTTCCATTTACTTCATACCTCTCCACTAATTGTTGCAGACCTGCAATTTCTATGTCCTGAGGTTCTAGTGTCCACCTCTCTTACAGTCCTTCCTGAGAAACATCATTCTCTTTTGATTACTTTAGCTGATTTTACTTACCCATTTTACTCCGCCCTTCTTTTCTTGTCTTTAAACATCATTGAGGGCATGTACAAGGGTGCAGATACGCTAAAAATGCTATAATCATGGTTAGTCCTTTCTTTGGTATGTTCTAAGCATCTACACTCAACAGCCCCTTCGTGTCTCACAAATTCTACATCCAATTTCTGGTTGTTCTCTCTGGTGATGTCTGACTTTTGCAGTTGATTTATGCAGCAGTTTAACTCATTGTATCTCAGATAAATACACACTGCATCAGGTTGTTAGCTGATACTCTGGTCCTGTCAGTAACCTCAGACTACTGGGGCACCTTTGGAAAATTTTATGCTATCAAAGTAACAAGAAGAAAGAGAAAGCTGCAGCCATCTAAATAATATAATTATGCTGGATGACTGGAAAATTCTTCAGTCAAGTGAGAGGAGCAACAATAGTCAGATTATTACTATTTATTATACATAAGTAAAAATACAGTTCAACTTTGCTTTTCTTTACTACAATAGAAATGAAATGGTATATACTTAGTCTTCAAATTATGCAACTCAGCAAAAAGGATTGATATTTATTATTAATTACAGTGGTATATTTGAATTGTTTCCTTTTTTATACTTCCTGAGAAACATTAAAACTTCCTGTATAGATATTTTACCACTCATTATGCTCATGTAATTTAAGCTGTTTAAGCTGAATTTGGCTCTAAATGAATTTGACAATAAATGATGATTTCTGTGTACAAGAGTTCAGGTTCCTGTTTACACTGTAAAAAAATCTCTGCAGCTCAAAATTTAGCCACAAATCATAATTTGAATATAAACTTTTATAACTTGCATTTTTTTTTATGAATAGCATGAAAATATTAGCATAGCTGAAAAAAGAGGGTTTGGTTTTGATCATCACCAGTTTAGTGTTGGTGTGTGCTTTTAGCCTTAATTGGTATTTCATAAAACTGGAGGATGAAGAATTTCTTTTCTCTAAGTTAATTTCTTTTTATTCCAGACAAGTTCTTCTCAAACAGTGATTTATGTCTAATTAGCAAAATAATTCTTGATTTTTCTGTTTGGTGAACCAAACTGAAAGAATTCTGCTCCATTAAAGAAGATACGATTGGAGTTTTCTCTAAGTTTGAATAGTTACTGCTTGATTGTGTCTTGATAAATCATTGCTGTATCCTAAGGCTCATCATTTTAGATTCCTTATTAAGATTATAAGTGGAAACCACAATACAAAAATCATGCATTATTCTATTTTCTTATTTATATGGAGGCAGTTAATATACAAAGCATATTGCAGGTCAGTCTGTGAAGTGGGCAACTCTAATAAACAGGTGTTTCAGGATACAATGCCTGATAAATGCTTTCACAGTTGCAATAAAGCAATTGGAAAAAATAATGAAATAATAATTAATTAGGAGCTACAAAGAGAGAACATGTTTATCTGGGGATGGCTATATACCACAAGTTACCTAAGGCTGGGAAAGTATTCTGAGGAAGTGCCAGGGATTTATTTTTAGACTTTTAGTTTGATCCGGTTTAACTTTATTATATGTTAAAAAATACATAACTGTTTATATAAGCTTACACATGTATGCTTATGTGGATCAATTCTGTGGTTGAGTGGACTATTTTTTTTTCCCTTTGAACTTTACATTGGGTGCTAGCAACTGAATTTTATTAAATGTAAGCTGTGAAGGGCAGTGGTCAAAGTGGGGCAAATAATACTCTGAATAGTACTCATCTTTATATATTAAGATGTCTTAAAAAGTAAATAATAGACAGATATCAAGTATCACTACAGTGAGTAAAGTATGAAGGTGAGCATGTGTATGCCAAAGACCATGGCAGCTCTTTACTTAGAAGAAAACTTTGTGGCTGAAATTGTGTATGGCTTACTGTTTGTAAAGGATTATTAAAATACCCTGATTGTGTCCTATTTTTACTACTGCTTATCAGAATTACATACTTTTTGTTTACTTACAGTATGAAAGAGGCTGGTTTAGGCCATAAACAGTGGAGGGGTGGTCCCATTTCATCAAACTGCAAGCAGTGTCCAGTAGTTTATACCAATCCTGTTTGTGGATCAGATGGTCACACATATTCTTCTCAGGTAAGAATGAAATAAAGAACTAAATTATTCTTTCATTTTTTCCATCAGTTCCACATATTGGAAAATAAAATACTGTATTATAACACAAATCAACATTTATTTGTTTGACTAAAATATATATTACAGACTGCAACGTACAGCAATTCTAGTATATTGTAAGAGAAAAAAAGCAAAATGGTACCAAATCCTGAGCAGCATGAAAAAGTAGTTCCCAGAGAAGCCCAGTGTAACAGTGCTCTACAATATAATGGAACTCCAGGCTAAGTCTTAATCTGCAATAGCCACCAAGGCAGGGTTTTGAGTAAGTGAAAGTGTGTTGCGTGTCCCCAGTTTGGGGTAGGATAAACATGTGAAGTCAGATTTTACAGTTGAACATTGATGCTTCACATTCCGTGGACCTAGGCATAGAGGTAACATACTCAGATAAAAAATATAATAATGTAGATAATTGTTGCATATCTTTCCTTCTTCCAAGAGCAGTTTATGCGTTAACACCATAATGAAATCTTCCTTCTGTATTCCTGAACCATCCTGTCTTTTCTGTGATACTTATGTGGAGACAGAACAGTAGTTAAAATATGTTCTTGTCAGCTTACCTGGTCTGTTATGGAGAAAAGATTTTGTATTGGCCATGCTGAAGTCCAGAAACCATGGGACTGCATTAGTATACTGCTCAGGTAAAACTTGTGAGATGGAAGGGCTTCATAATGGTGAAAACAAATAAGTTTGTTTAGCATTCCCTCTTAAAACTTCAGTAGAAGAATGTTTGGCCAGTACTAACAACTGACTTCCACGAGAAAAGAAAATGTATACTGTCAATGAACCCATTTTTGTCATAAATGTCATGCAATTCAGTAGTTCAGGAGGAGCTGCTGTTCTGTCCTTGTAACACCATGTCCTTCCAGTAGCAAAATGCTTCTAATAGTAGATCGTATCCAATTCTTCAAAAGAAATAATGTTCATTGTTGTATATTAAATTGATGGAAATAGTGTTTGTTACTTATAAAGAAAGTTTCCATATAGAATTTAAAGCAAAATAGTTTTAGAATACTTCCCAGTATTTAAAGTTTTTAGAGTTAGTATTTGCTATATTGAATATTCTTTTGGGTTTTTTTTTACTGCAATCAAAACTACATCTGAGTTTTCCAAAAAGTATTAAGAGTTTCCACATTTCCAGGAGTGACTGGCTATTGGATTGAACACTAAATATCCTTTCTAAGGCTGTGTTACAAAAATATCACAGTATAGTTAGTGCTTCCTCAAGCTTGACGATTCTTATGCTTTTATCCTAAATCTTACTTTAGAAAATGTTTTTCTTACAAGCTGAATACTTAGTTGTAGGGCATTTGTTAAGGCTTTTAATATTATAAGTCTTACACCAGAATATCTGAGGCCCTGCATGTTAATTTTGGACTCCTGCTTAGTAGAAAAATAATTCCTTTCCAGTGTTGGTATGACTTATACCTTTAGTTTAGGAACTTTAAAATATCCTTCTTTTCATTCACAATAATCTCTTCTCTGTATCAAGAACTGAAATGTGCTTCCATGATACCAGACATGAGATTATACTGTCATTTAGCGTTTATTTTGTTGTGGCATGTAAAGGTTCAAGTCTGTATTTAAGTCCCAAGCCTAGCCTGCACATAGATATAAACCAGATGTCTCTATGACTTTGTAATTAAAGTACACAAGGTAGATAATTTGATATAGGTAATAATGACTGGGCCGCTTTTTTTTTTTTAATTACTGTATACTTTATTACAACTCTCCCTGTGTTCTTACTACTGTAATATAAACATCACAGCTATTTTAACCTCATTATTTCCTGTTCTGTCATGTAGGAATACTGTATTCTAAATATTCCTGTCGGCAGAAGTGACCCTTACGGCTTCTCATGGTCTGGTCTGAAGCAGATGTATAGAAGTATATAAGTAATGATGAGATGCAGGTATTTTCACGAGTTGATGTGTTAAAGGTGAGAGTGTGCTTCTCACATAGTATGATGATAAATTAGTGGATTCAGTAAATACACTCTGCTTCCATTCCAGTGCATTATCAGAGCGGCAGTCAGTGCAATAATACACATTATCCAACCTCTATGTCCCTTACATGCATAGAATCATAGAATTATAGAAGCAGGGACCAAATCCCACTAGATCAGGCTGCTGAAGGCCCCATCCAGCTTGGCCTTGGAACACTTTCAGGGATGGGGTATCCAATGTTTCCCTGGGCAACCTATTCCAGTGTCTTGCCACCCTCATCCTGAAGAATTTCCTCCTTATGTCTAGGTTAATTTTTCCCCTCCAATTTATAGCCATTCCACCTCATCCTGTCATTACAAGCCATTGTAAAAAGTCCCTTCCCAGCTTTCTTGTAGGCCCCTGTCAGGTAGTAGACGGTTGCTATGAGGTCTTCTTGGAGCCTTCCCCAGGCTGAGCAACCCCAATTCTCTCAGCCTGTCCTCATACAGGAGGTGCTCCATCATCTTCGTGGCTCTCCTCTGGGCCCATTTCAACAGTTCCATATCTGTCTTATGTTGAGGATTCCAGAACTGGACACTATACTCCAGATGAGGTCTCACGAGAGAAATAGAGGGGCAGAATCACCTCCTCAGCCTGCTAGCCATGCATCTTTTGATGCAGCCCAGGATATGGTTGGCCTTCTGGGCTTTGAGCGTGCATTGTCAGCTCATGTTGAGTTTCTCATCAATCAGCAGCCTCAAGATCTTCTCCACAGGGCTGCTTTCAGTCAAATCATCCCCCGGCATTTACTGGAACCAAAGATTGCCCTAACCGAGATGTAGGACCTTGCACTCAGCTTTGTTGAACGTCATGAGATTCACACAGGCCCACTTCTCCCAACTTGTCCAGATCCCTCTGGATGACACCTTGTCCTTCCGGTGTGACAAATGCACCACTCAGCTTGGTATCATTTGCAGACTTGCTGAGGGTGTACTCGATCTCACTGTCTGTGTCATTAATAAAGATATTAAACAGCATTGCTCCCAGTATGGACCCTGAGGGACACCACTTGCCACAGTTCTCCATCTTGACATCGAGCTGTGGACCACTGTTCTCTGAATATGACTATCTGACCAGTTAATTGTCCACCTTACCATCCACCCGTCAAATCCATATCTCTCCAATTTTGAGAGGAGAATGTTGTAGGGGACCATGTCAAAGGCTTTACAAAAGTCCATATGTATTACATCCGTTGGTTTTCCCGTGTCCCCATCATAGAAAACCAGTAGGTTGGTCATACAGGACTCACCCTTGGTGAAGCCGTACTGGCTGCCATTATCACCTCCCTGTCCTCCATATACTTCAGTGTAGCTTCTAGGGGGATCTGTTCCATGATCTTCCCAGGCACAGAGGTGAGGTCAACAGGTTGGTAATNACCACTTGCCACAGTTCTCCATCTTGACATCGAGCTGTGGACCACTGTTCTCTGAATATGACTATCTGACCAGTTAATTGTCCACCTTACCATCCACCCGTCAAATCCATATCTCTCCAATTTTGAGAGGAGAATGTTGTAGGGGACCATGTCAAAGGCTTTACAAAAGTCCATATGTATTACATCCGTTGGTTTTCCCGTGTCCCCATCATAGAAAACCAGTAGGTTGGTCATACAGGACTCACCCTTGGTGAAGCCGTACTGGCTGCCATTATCACCTCCCTGTCCTCCATATACTTCAGTGTAGCTTCTAGGGGGATCTGTTCCATGATCTTCCCAGGCACAGAGGTGAGGTCAACAGGTTGGTAATTCCCAGGATCATCCTTTCTACCCTTTTTAAAAATGGGAACAAGTTACCATTCTTCCAGTCACCAGGGACTAATAATGTAGATTAATGTAACAAGAGCTTTTGCAGGGTATTCCTTTTGTCTTCTGCTACCTTGTGACAGTAGATTTCAAATCTAAGTTTGTGGCAGCAAAAAAAAAAAAAAAAAGTTAATGACTGCAGAAGGTTTCTATTAGCCTATAAATATTTATTTTTATTTCTTTTCAGTGATGTTATGATTTCATATTCTATGCTACAGTTGCCTCAAAGTAGAGATCCTTACAAGGTTATTTCAGGAGCAGTGGTTTCAAAAACTGACATAAAGACAAATATTTGTATTCCTTTACTCCAGGCAAAGTTTAGTTTCATTGTCATCAATCCAGTAGGAGATTATATTGCTTTTTTTTTTTAATTGAGAATTCATTTGTCAATGACTGTGGAAAATTGTAGAATATGTTTTCTGGAAATAAGTCAGTAAATAGTAATAGTATTGTAGAACAGAGCCAGGCAGCTGGGAGTTGTCAGATAGATGCTACTCTGGGAGTATGCCCTCTGTTTTCAGGCAAACCCCATGCATGTGTGTGTTTGATGTTATATAACTATAGATGTTTCATATATCTTTTTTTGCTTTGGAAAAACAAAAGATTATATAATGGCTAGACAATGCAGAAAGAAAGGTTAATTTCTCAACTACGCTTTTCCAGAATCAGGTAAGGATGTTTTATTTCCCATTCATTTAGCAGGCCAGGTTAGCTTTACGATGTTCTCAGACCACAATTAGTTGCATAGAGTCAGTGCAAAGGAACAGGAGCATATGTAAGATATTCATTATTATCATTATAAGAAGTTGAAATAAAAATACTATGTGCTGAAATGTTGAGTAATGAAAGTGAACATTCATTATTATTCAAGAAGAAATTCAATATAAAGAGATCCTGCATTTTCCTTACTAGGGTATTGGTATAAACAATTTTTAGTTAATAGCCCTTAAATATTGCTGCATGCATTTTACTCTTCATTCATCTAGTTTTACCTTCTGCACTTCTCGAAACTTTGGCACTTGAAAGTGCATTATTCATTTTTACTCTAGGAATTCTCGAGCAGAGCTGTAGCATGGGGTTTTGGTTACCCCTGTGTATTTGGCACCACATCATTCTTGTGATCATTCTTCACAGTCACTGTTGACAGGGCAGCTTTTGCAGAGTGTTTCTAACTTCATTTTTCCTGGGATTAATAGAGAATTAAGGACATGGATTGCAGATCAGAAAGCATGTTTTGTGGAAGCAGACCATGTCCTGCCGTTATTTTAGCAAGGGATGCAACTCACTGCTGTACCGCATGTAATGAGTGTCATTGTTTGTGAAATGATGATGCTCAGGCTTGGATGCTTCTGTTGAAACAGTTCTCCCATATTGTACTATATCATAACTAGGTCTTCTGAAAAATGGCCACAAACTAAAAAAATGTGGACATATATCAGATGAATTGTCTTTCGAGTGTTTTTTGAATATTCTAATTACAACTCTGTTGTTTGGTATAGTAGGCTAAATTTTTCTCTTGATGTTGTCAACAAGTATTCCTGCTGTAACAAAATATAACCTTAAATAAGATCAATAAGCAATGCTTTGAGTATTTTCAAGGGAAAACAATGCAGAAATAATCTTGAAAATATGCCCATTGCCCCATAATTTTATTCCAGCATCGTCTTGGCAGTAAGTTCTGAATCAGTTTTATTGTTAGCAACAATTTGCTCAAGCTGATTTCTTACTGACAGTGAAATTTTTATGAAATATTTTTTCTACTACTTATGAAAACGTAGTGTGATTGATGACATCCCGATAGGTATAAATAGCAACAAAAATAATCTTTTGCAAAAACAATGGACTTAAACTAGAAAAAAACTGCACAAAGTCTAACCACCAACAAAAACCCCCAAACAAATCATGATCAACCTTCTTTCCACCCAGCCCTCCTTCCACCCCACCCTTCCCCTCGCAAAAAAGCCAAACAAAAAACTCATAACAAACCTTTCTTGAATGAGATTGAGTAGCAGTTGGTGAGATAAGATCTTACTTGATTCATCCATTAAGTATGTTATATCATGATAAACTGACCTTTACAGAAATGCTGGAAACTCCTTGTTTATTGTTGTAGTACTTTTAGAAGGTTAATAATTAAAAAACAAACAGGAAATGAGATCATGGTTTTCTAGCTTCTGACATCAGTCGGTTTTGCCAGAATATAAAATAAATAGCTGCTAAAACTGTAGAGAATGGGGATGGTAGCTTGGATGACAAATTACTTCGTAGAGCATTCAATATTTTTGAATTCTGAACAGCTAGGTACTTCTTAGGCAGGAATGATGTATTTATACAGGCAAGGCTTGAATTTTGTTCCCTTTTTTCATTTCCAGAATACTATGTTTGTTTAAAATAAAATTATATATTGGATTCACATTAAAATATACGTAAACTTTAATACTTCAGTAAAACAAAAAACATGCTATTTTATGGACTAGAAAGTATTTACTTAAGCCTTCTCTTAAATGCCTTTACATTTTTTTTTAAAAGAGTATTAAGTTTTCTCTAGAATAGAAACAATCTAGGATCGAAGGACAAACCATTGAAAGAATAGGATAAATAGGGTAAAATAAAACAAATGTCAGCATTTCTTAAACTAATCTCATATTACAGCGGCAGTATACTGATACAAAATAAACAATATAGGGAGAACTCAGATTCAGAACCTATTCATGAAAATCTAAATTTGTATGTTATCTGTCAGATAGCTAGTAAAACAAGAAAAATCAAATTGCTTAATGTTGAGAGGATAGTTAAAGATTTAGATTTCTCTGAACTGCTAGGTCTCACTAGAGACATCCATATTATCTGGAGAACAGTCTTTTTCTGAATAGTAGCTTTATTCAGTAGAGGCTAATCTTTTGAAAATACTATTTAAAATCTAGTAAGTAGAGTTAAAATAATCAGAATCATTTTGGCCCAAGACTTATTTTCCTGGAGAGTGTATCCACATTTTGTGCAGACAGGAATGCATATGAGCTGAACACAGAAACTGCCACTGGCATAGTTATGCTTGTGGTGTGAGTGATGGTGAGGAGAAAACAGTTCTACTGGAGCATTGTGATAATAATGTTTTTAAATTTGCATAGTTTTTTTTTAAACATTAATACACCTGTGAAAATAGTGGAGAAGACAGTGATGATCTGTCTCGGTTGCAAGAAGGGCATCACATGAGAAGATATTCTCAGATTTAGCCAGCAGAAGCTCATTAGTGAGCATGGTTTCAATGGAGTGGAAGATAAACAGGGTAGTAATTGGGGAGGTAGCTACATAAGCTAAGAGGATTTTTCTGATCTTGGAGGCTTTTGTTTGGGCATTTTTTGTTTTAAACAAGTGTGAAAGAACTTTTTTTGTTAAGGGAGGGGGGGAGCGGTTAAGGACAGTGGGCATGAAGCAAGGTGAAGTCAACCTACGTATCAAATGTTGAGAGTTAGTAGCAAACTATCATAAGAATGGATAAAGAAGATGAGATTGAAAGTGGCAAATGGCCACAAGAAAACTGGCTCTGGTCTTGGCCCAGGGAAAACATTCAAATATTACTGTAATAATTCTCTGAAAGATGACCCCCAAAGAGTGTGCCGGTGTAGGGAGATGGTATGTAAAACGCATGTAAGCACTTACTAGAAAGGAAGAAGTTTTGTGATGCATGGTGTATTTCTGTTCTCGTGTTTCTGACTGCCCTGCATGCCACCCCGGGCATGTCATTCCATGCTCATTGGAAGATTCTTTTCTGTGTCCCAGGAGAGGAGAGCCATGACCACCTAAATTGTCCTTGTACACAAGGTAGCACTCTGGATATGCGAGGAAATGGAACAAAATGTAATAACAAAAGATATTTCTCATTTTGCTATAGATAAATGTAGGGGATGATTATATTTTCTATATTTCTCTGTATCACCAGTGTTCCATTGGAAGTCAGTAAGTTTAGATCCTTAAAAGGGATCATTTTCCTAAATTTATCCTGTAAGATAAAATATGTAGCTACGCAGTGGTATCTTAAAGAAAGAAAAGCCAAAAATCTCATTTAAATGCCTTCTTTTTTCCTCTGTTATTTTCTCTTTCAATGCACCATTTGTTCTTACCTGCATACTTAAACCATGTACCACTTTGCACTGCACTGAATCATGGGATATTGGGAGGTTTTTTTCCCCTTGAATATGTCTCTTTGTCTCCTCTTAGTCACAGTGGAATTTAAATGCATGTTTATCAAGTAGCATTGAGTCCATGGATTATTTTGTTTCTTTAAAGCAGCCTATTCCATCTACCACGTGTTATGGAGAGTTATAATAAAAGTATATTGGTTCCAATTTCTTTCCCATTTTCTGCGTCTTTGATTTTCTTCGATATATATTCTGTTTTTCCTTTTAAGAAGGAAAAATGTACTTGACATTACTTAGTTATTTTGTTTTCTTTATGAACAGAATAGTAAGCATTTGAAAAGAGAATTGTAAATGAACAAAAATTTAATAGAAAAAATGTAATTATTCAAATTATTTTTTAGAACTTGCAATTAAATTTAGTAATAAAACAGAACAAACTGTTTAGCTTCTAAAAAGGTTTTCTTACACACTATTGATTATAGGTCACACGTGCACTTAGCAAGAAACTGAAATAATCCTTATAATCAGGTGCTGTATCAGAAATTTAGGCCAGCAGTACTATAAACTAGTTATGGTGTCCCAGAGAAAAATAAAAGCTTCAGTCCTAGTAATTTAGCAGATGCCAATGAGGCAAAATAGCTGTAATACTGGAGAATAATCTTCCAGATCTTTTTTTTTTAATTTGTAATTTTGAAAAGCTCACAATGAAATATTATAAACATGAACCAATTACTATGTAGATATTTCACTGAAAACAAATTGAATCAGGTTTTTTTGAATATTCATTCAAATTTTCAGGATTTCTGTTGCTCTAATGCCAGTATATTAAGTTACTTAAGATTCCCTGCTTAGAATATATATATAATTTAGAATTTTTAAATTATTATTGAATGAAGGAGGATGTTTGTGTATTCTTCTGTTATATACATACTAATCTTATTTAATGGGTTTTAAAAGACACATTTAGCATTCAACATTGTGATACTAATCAAGTATATGTTATCATGACTCAGACGTAGTAAGTTTATGGCAGTAAAGTAGTACAGTTCTTCAAGTAAACCACAGAAAACTACTGGGATACAGGTTTTCTGATGGGATGCCTGGTAGCTACATTCACTTCCCTTTCAAAATAATGTCACTGTAAATCACCCAAAGCCACATATGGAAACGCACATCCAGAACTTTCTGGGTTGTGTGAATTTCACAATGCTGGGTGTTGCTGTGAAGTTCGTTTTCACTGTAGGAATTCCTGAAGCATTAATATACACCTGCCACCCTCCCTCTTGGGGAAACAAACAAAACCCAAAGAAGAAGAAGAAACCTTGAAGAACTGAAGAGCTAATGTTCAGAAATGTTCAAAATATTTTAACCAGCTCTCAAACAAAATTCTTAAGTTTCTTCTGAGAATACAGAGTCCTTCAGGAAACCTGCTTACTTTACCTTCTTCACTTTTCGTCAGGGGTGTGGTTGTGATCTATCCTAACTTCAGCTATTTATAGCAAAGAAAAGAACTGTCCAACCTATTTGTTTACATGTTGAATGACTTCCAAGGTGTTTGCTCTCTGCTGAATTTACAAGAAGCAAATAATAATAGACCTTTTTTAAACAATTTAAGACATTACTGCTTGCTCTACTTCTTGTTTTTCTGTATTAATCTTGTGATCAAAGTGAAAGAAGTGGATGTACTCTTGGATGAGATCTTGAGTAAACAAACAACAACAAAAAAAAGGAAGTAAAATAATCTAAGTCCTAAAAGAATCTGGACATTGATGAGACCTGAGAGATAGATGGGGTTCTGAACAATATGACTTGAGTATCAAAGGTAGATCCTTTTCTAATAGCAAAGTTTCAGAAAAATAATGGAACATCATAGGCCACCAAGGAAGGGAAAAATAACAGTTTGTGTAGCAAATTTGCCACTCCAGCCCTTCCTTCAGGACATAGTGTATGAAGACTTGGCTTTGTGTTTTCCTGATTTTAATCCATATGTATCTAATGCGGAAAAGGGAAATCTTTAGTATATTTTAGAAACAGAACACTTAACAGCAAAAAAGTAAAAAGATGTAGGCACAGTTGTGTTTATTTCTACACAAGATATGTTTCTGAGATCACTAAAAGACGTATGTAATTGTCAAGAAAGTAAATTTGGAAATACAAGAGAATTCAGAAAGGAGAGTTTACCAACCAGTGTAACCCTTTCTTCCAACAATGTTGCAAGGAATGAAAATATACCTTCCAGCTTGTCAGAATACAGCAAACACTGAGCAATAATGCAGGGTCATTTAATATTTGTTCAACTTGCACAACACACCATTTTAGCTTAGATTCTTAGCAACAATCTCATAAAGACAATCAATCTTGTCTGAGTTGGAATCAGAACCACCTTTTAAGTCCCTGTTAACAGTTAGTAAGATTCCTGAGACTTGTATATATACAAACAAGTCAATTTTTTAAAGATAATTGATGACAACTTGTGTCTAAATAAACGTTTGTTGGTGGCTGGTGATAAGATACTGTTTGTGAAAATACATTGAAAGTCAAACATGTGAGAATTGAAAGGAGCAATATGCAGGTAAGAAATATGTAGTTAAGCTCAAAGTATAGAGAGATACGAATAATAAGCTTGATGTTTGACGGAGACAAGACATATATTTAGGATGCTTAACATAAAGGCCTGACCCTGATGGAGTCCAAGTTGAGGGGCAGGGGAGGATGGGGCCCAGCCCCTTGACTGATCCCAGAATTTCCTATCACGTTTCCCCTCCAAATTTTCCCTTTGGTTACATTTTTATACTAACTTGCATCTTGAGTGACTGAAGTAATTATATCAAACTATGGTGATTGGTGGAGAAAAAAATCCTTGCTTCACTTTCCAAAACTTAACTATGCATGTCCAGTAGTATAATTTAAATGTCTTGGAAACTTGGATGGGATAACCCAGCATGGACTAAGTAGGTCCATGCACATTAGTTTTATTATATTAATTTTTTTTTTCCTGTAATAGAAGACTAATGAGCACATCCTTTAGATGCTATTTTAGCTCACATGTAACTTTATAAATATTTCAACTTAGATATAATTAGATATCTAATTGTTTAATTAGTAATGCAATCAGCCACCGTAGATTAGGAAGCCATATCACATTAAAAATACTGTGATAGTGCATTTTAGTTAGCAATAAGCAGATTCTTTAACAAACAAATCCATGCTTTTATGAGCCATTTGTGTCTTATTATAAGGCTTTATAGCTTTTCCATTACTTTTATTTCACCATTGCCATTACTCAGAAATTTGCATATCAGCTGGAAATCAGTAAAGATTTTCTTGGCTGATTTTGGACCAGAATAGCTGTTTTTAAGATGATGGTTTATGAGATTTAAAAGGTTTTGCTCACATTTAAAGTTCTTCTTGGAATATTAATAATAAGCAATATTTCTTAATCTATCTCTCAAGAAATCTTCTCTAAATTACAAAACTGGGAATTCCAGTGATGAGATACATCAAGGATCTCATGTACATATAGTGCTGAGAGACATTCTGTGCAACTGCAGCTTGAGTCTGCTAAAAATGATTAAGAAATTTGAAACAAGGAGCCTGAGAAGTGCTGAAATTTGGGCAAGATATGGATGAGAGCTCCGAATAAGAGCCATAATTTGTAGACTTAAGTATATACATGTGTATGTCAGAAAGAGAACTTTTCTCTATTTAACATACTTACAAGAAGCTGTCAGTGTATTTTCAAACTGTAACAGTGTTTATAATTTTGGAATAAGGTAAAATCAAAAAGAATAATATAGGTAGGAGTAATATGGTCACATATTTTTTACCCCTTTTGTAAATACTTTTAAACAATCTCAAAAACATTTTAATATTTTACATTTGAAATATCTTTGGGTTTACATAATTTACTGTCTTCAAAAGTATTAATTTGGATATGAGGTAATGTATTACACTTTTTGTAAACAAAAAATGAATAGAAATGTTATTATTAATACTTTTTAATTTACTGGAAATAGTATGTTTCAAGGGGTTTGTTATTCAGCATTAATTAGGCTTTACATTCTTGTTTGGTGGTGTAAAATACTAATTTGCCTGTTGGCAAAACGTACAGAATAAGATGATGAGATATATACTTACCAAACTGAGTAGGTGCCTAAAAATTCAGATGGCTGATTTAAAAAGCAGGTGGATCCTTAGAAGGATTTTCATACACAGGCTCCTAAAAGTCTCTAAGTATGAAAGCAAAGACAGGTAGGTGCCTAATTTAAATAATCCCAGTAGACATCTATCTGCATGTTTCTGTGCCTTTTCTAGGGCACCTAAAAATGATTGAATAGCTAGTTGACCTGATTTCGGGCTTTTGTGTTATGCCCTTACACTGCATTGTGTTGAAGAAAACAGGCAAGAGCTATAGTGGTGAACGAGAAAAAAACTCTGTGTACAGATATTCAGTTTGTCATTTAAGTTGCTTTCCCTGGTTCTTAGCTTTATAAACAACATGTCATCAGTTAGTTCTCTTTTCAGCCACAAAAGATTTTCTTTGCTCAGGATCTTGGTTCAGCGAGCAATGTCCTCTTTTCTCTGGTCAAAATGCTAGTCACATCTTTGTGGTTAGTGTTTATAAAATGTTATTTTCATTTTAAAAGTAGTACTTACTTACTAGAAAGCTTTTTAGTTGAGCTTCTATTGTTTAGGTAAGTAATACAGAGGATTAACAGGTTATTGATTGGACAATCTACAGATCTGAATGGCACTTTGTGGATAAATTTGCACATTAATGTATAATTTCTAAAGCATGAATTAGTTGAAAACATGGTATCTTGGCATTATATCCAACTGATTAGTTTGAAATTGTGTACTCTAACTGCTAGTGCCTTCTTGGCTGCTTTTTGTTTAGAATTATAAAATCATGGAATCATTTAGGTTGGCAAAGAACCTTTATGATCATCAAGTACAACCATAAACCTAACACTGTTGATTCCACCAATAAACCATGTTCCTAAGTGCCACATCTACACATCTTTTAAATGTCTCCAAGGATAGTGACTTGACAACTTCCCTTGGCAGCCAAGGAATGGCCCAATAGTTTCAAAATTAGGTTTACCACATTAATGTTACTAACTCTGGCCATATTTTCACTTCCATTTAAGTCAACCTAAACTGACACCGCTTCACAAAGAAGCTGTAAAAGCTATTTCGGGGAACTGACTGCTTGCGAACAGTCCTTTACCTCTCTTCTGTGTTCTGTATCAAGTAATGCTCCACATGCCGAACTGGACCTGAAACATGACCTGATTAGTGTTCACTCTGCCCACCCCACACCCACGCCTGGTGACTGGAATTGCCAACACAGTTAAAACATGCTGTAGCACAGAATCACAGAATCACAGAATCACACAGAATCACAGAATCACAGAATCACAGAATCACAGAATCACCGGGTTGGAAGAGACGCACTGGATCATCGAGTCCAACCACTCCCACAAAACACTAAACCATGTCCCTCAGGACCTCGTCCACCCGTAACTTAAACACCTCCAGGGAAGGCGAATCAACCAC
>WAAB01007242.1:0-25288 GCA_013389865.1 Piaya cayana | reverse complement strand
TGGAACAGGCTGCCCAGGGAGGTGTTTGATTCACCTTCCCTGGAGGTGTTTAAGGCACGGGTAGACAAGGTCCTGAGGGGCATGGTTTAATGTCTAATAGGAGTGGTTGGACTCGATGATCCAGTGCGTCTCTTCCAACCTGGTGATTCTATGATTCTATGATTCTGGAGGTGAATCAAGGTGGGAGGAAAGTGCTCATGCATTTCTCCCTGTTTTGAGCTGGGAGGGTTGTAGCTCAGCTAGTCTCATGCTGTGCCCCAAATTTAACCCTTATCCAGGGACTGCAGAACTAGTGCCAGGAGAAGGGCAGCTCATCTCTGCTCTGTGCTGGAGTGGAAGAGATTAAAAGGAGCCCACAACCTTTCAAAAAATCATTTTTTTCTGACCACCAGCAAGATGGGTGGCTGCTATATGGATGGATGGGAGAGGAAAAGGGGCTGGAGGGAGCCAGGCCAGCTTCTCCGTATTTCATCATGCTGCCCTCGCTTTATATTTGTTGGAGGAGCATATTCACAGTGCACCTAGCCCTATGCATTTCTAATTAAAACTCCAGCAGCAATAAGCAATAAGAGTCTCCCAGACAACAGGCCAGTGGCCCTGGCATTCTACACGCCAGCTAGTCTCTCAATAAAGGGGTTAAATAAATGCCAGACCCAAGGGACAGGTGAATAACCAGGTGAAAGGAAGGAGGTGGAAGGACAGGGAAGTCAAAACAACCTGGCTCTGACTTCCCACCACAAGCCTTGTAGGTGAATTGGGGATTTTCCATGTCATTAACTTTACAAGGGGTAATTCCCAACATGCAGCAGCATCATGAACAGACCCATCCTGGGCTCTCTCTCACCTTTTTTTACAATCATCAGCCTGCACAGCTGCACCACTAGACAGGAAAGCAATTCTGTATGAGTAGCAAATGAAGGCAGAAGGCAGCTGATACTGAATTGCTCAGAGTGGATACACAGAAACAAGCAGTAACTTTTGTTTTTACAGCAAGAAGCAAAATGGATACCAAAACCCACAAAGGGTGTGAATTTGAAATCCCATCTTCATTCTCCCTTGCAAAGGATCATTACTTGGATTGCTCTTGCTTCCCAGGAGAAGCAACCAACCATTCATCCCTGCCACCCACTCTGGAGAGCCATGGTGTTTCCAGGCAAAGAGGCTCTGATACTTTAGGGGAGGTAAGGGTCAAAGGCCTGTTCCACAGGCACAGAAATGGACTCAAATGCATTGAGTTCATTAGAAACATGCACACAGGCAGGCAGGAGTTTATTAGTCCACAGACTTATCATACCAAAAAAAGGAAAAAAAATCCTCCAGAACAGGGGTAGGTTCTCAGTTGTGCCTGCTCACAAATTAACAGTACTGAAGGTACTAAACATGTCTTGTGCACTCTGATAGGAGTGCAGGGCAGGAGCTGAATGTACATTTGCAGCTGAGAGTCAAGCCTCTTGCCTATAAAGGGACTGAGTACCTTTAGCTGAAAGGCAATTGGGAGCCTTCAGCTGCCTCAGACACATCCAAGGTCAGAGCAGCTGCAGCAGTTTTAATGTGTGTGAGAGGGAGGCTGGCTCAGCAGATGCTAAGTACTGGCAGCACAGCCAGTCCTCCAGTTCAATGCTCCGCTCTGCATCCACAGCCCTCTCCGCAAATTTCATCATGAGCAGGGCACGCTTCATGTCCACCCAGTTCTGAAGCACCCGTCGGAGGGCTTCCTCATGGCTGAGGGGCTGGTCAGTGAGTTCTTTCCGGGGTCCCCAAAGCAGACACTGCAGCATCCGCTTAGCCTCAGTGATCCGCACACGCTTAATGGGATCTGCTTCCAGCAGCAGGTGAGCCAGCTGCTGGAGTCCCTGGGAGTAGATGGACAGGCTGGGTAAAGCAGGAAGGTCCTGAGGACTGTAATCCTGCTCCCTGAGGTGGACCTTCTCCTCAAAGGGGTTGGGCTGGTGCAGCAGCTCATAGATGAGAATACCAGTCTGAAACTCATCAAACTTCTTGTACTGAGAAGCTGATACAATCTCTGGGGCCAGCCGGGCCTGACTCTTCTTCAGTTTGGAGTCTCCAGTTCCTGGCTTCTGCTTAGCTTTCAAAAAATTGCTGATGATGAGGCGGGGTAAGTGTTTGTCATCTTTGGCTTTCACACAGCTCATGGGGGGCTTGCAGGGGACAAGCAGGAGGTTCTCCAAACACAGGTCACGATGAATGATGCCATGCTCTTTGAGATGCTCCAGGCCATTGCAGAGCTGGAGGAGCAAGAAGCAAACACGACGTTCGTACAGCTCAGGCTTGGCTTGGTGCAACAACACTGAGTCCCTCACAAAGTCCGCAGTGGTCTGGCTTGGCACCTCCCGGGTAATGACCACCACACAGTCATGCTCACTGGCCATGCGGGAGGGATGGAGGCCATCCCCAGGCATGCTTTTCCCCACATCCGAGGCCAGCAACATGCTAGAGGGGACAGAGGCCACAAAATGCCCACAGTCCTGCTGGATGTTGAAGTGGACTGGCACTGCAGGGCTGCAGTACAAAGCAGCCACCTTGGACTCCTGGGTTTTACAAATCTGTGAGGAGAGACCAGAAGAAAAGCCTCATCAGCCAGTGACAGGGTAGAGACCAGAAGTTCAGAGATGGGTTCCTAGCCTAAGATTTGCAGACGCTACAGAAGACGTAAGAAGAAGCAGGGCGCGTGTTGGTTCCTTTAGCACTTTAACTATCTCCCGGTTTGAGGATCTTTGTCATCCTGCAACACTCCAACCTTAGCAACCAGGTGTCTGGGTCCCATTTCTGAGCATGCTTCCTTTGCCAGGCAATACCCAGTATTTGCAGGAAAGGAGGAAGGTAGTCCTCCCATGAGTAACTTCTGGAGATTTTGTTTCATTGCTGACAGAAGCAACATAGCTTTTACATCATGTATGTCTTTGAGATTCCTCCCTGAAACCCAGGAGACATTTTGCAGAGGGAAAGGTAAAGCCTGTGGCAAAAGATGTGCTGCCTCCATCTCTGAGGATGGTTAACACCTGCCCAGATGAGGCCGCATGGAATCTGACATGGCTGTGAGGTTGGCCCTGCTTGGACTGAGGTGTGGACAGATACATGCAGCACTTTTTCCCACTTAACCCTTCTCCAGTCCTCAGTCCTGGAGCCACTTTCACACCCTCCTCAACTGCTCTTCTTCCTTGTGTAAGTGACTACTCTCAAACCCTTGATCAACTGCTAAGGGGAACCAGCAACAAACTGGTAGTCTTCCCCCAGTGCTGATGAGGACAAAGTGGGAGGTAACAACAGGCTTAGAAATAAGTGAGAGTAAAGCAAACTTGAGGGGAAAAAGCATTTCATAATCTATATTCTCTTAAACCTATGTGACTTTTATCTACATTTTGTTCTGTATTTTAGCTTTATGACTGCATTAAAAGACTAAACAAACTCAAATCCAGGTTTATTATAGAAGTATCCTTTAGCTTATGGGGCCTTCTGGCATTTCCATTATATACTACTTTTTTTTCTTTTTCTTTTTTTTCTTTTATTTAGCAATGCATTTGTATCTCACCCACAGGAATCAACAACAGGCTAAAACCCAGCATAAAAGGTTTTAAACCCTGGAGCATGCAACTGCCAGTCACAGCATGCACTCAAAATCGGACAAGACATTAATTTTGCCTCCAAGTTAAAATAAATAAAGGAATAGAGAGGAACTGGAGAAGTGGGCTGCTTTTATATTCCTCTAGCAGGGTTTGAATCTAGGCATTTGCAGGTAATTCACTCAGATGAGGTGATACTGTGAAGACTGGGCATTAAAAATCTCTATTGTCCTCTCTTTTCTAAATAAAAATACCCTGCAATAGCTGCATGCTTATTTTGTGGAAAGACAAGCTTTGGAGAGCTAGGCAAACTGCAGATTAATGCAGTGTACTGCAGGAAGATGCAGAAGGTCCTCAAAGGTGAAAGAGGCCTTCCAGCCCTCTGCTGAACAAGCTTGCTTGTTTCTCTCCACAAAAGGAAGATGTGTAAGGCTTAGGAAAATGGGAGGAAGTCCTGCGAGAGAGGATTCTCAGAAAAAAATAACTGCAAGGTAGATCTTCCCTGGCCAGCCATTCTTCATAACTTTGTCTGCACCAGAGGCATCCTCCATGCAGCAAGCTCCAAAGAGTCCAGGATTGACTTAGTTGTGTGTCTTTAAGCAGAGAAAGAAGCCAGACTGTGGAGCACATCTTGGCTTAGTTCTCTAGAGCCATTTCATGTAACTCTGGTTCCTTCTAATTGTTTTATAGGCATTCATGTCTGCTTATGCACAGCCTAGAGTTTGGCTCCTGCCACTCAGCGTGCTCTCTGGCTCAAGTCAGATCCTTTGCCCATTTTGAGCTCTCCAAGTCTAATTTTAACTACAGCTCTTTCATGTCAGAAAGTCTGTATCAGAAGCCAGGAGGGACCAGCTAGGAATCAGCCAGCTGTAGAATTTCACAGTTGTTCTCTGTTTCAGCTACCAAAAGGAAGGCGACACAGAAGAACATTGCAGGAGGTGTAGACACGCACATGTGCAAACACACACACAACTTCACTTTACTCTGGCTACACTGTCGCATAGAACTGCCCTGTTGGAGTGGTTTTGCCTTTGTTTAGGTGCTCTGCAGCATACCAAGGGCACAGAGCGATCCCACGTAAGACACAGGGACATAAGTGCAGCCCCATTAAGAGGCTGAAATATGAAGTTTCTGCCTTGGAAAGGATTCACGTGCTACAGCGTTAAAGCTGAGCCTCTGAACCCCGTCTAACAGCAGGTGACAGCAACAGTCTGCATGCCACTGAGAACCATGTATTGAAAAGGAATACACCAGTTCACCACACAGTCCTCAGGTGTCAAGAGGAAGGTTGTGATGGATTTAGGTATAGTACACAAGAGAAGCTGCTGCTCTGAATGCTGGACTAGGGGTACTGGCGCAAGACCTCATCTCATTCCACTCTGGTTATTTACAGCCCCTCCTGTTGTGTTGACTGTATTTTCTTTAGCATTTCAACTTGATTTAAAGCTACCACTTAACTAAAACATCCCCTTGGGATTCATAAAGATGGAAACTATTCAGCAGAGATTTTTTTTTTTCCTAGCTTAATGCATCTCTGACAGTCCTTTTTTTGGGAATTACTTTAGGTTTTAAAAACAACCTGAATAGTAAGCAACGAGATGCCCCTAGGGTTAAGCCAGAATAGAAATTAAAGGCTCTGTGTTCAAGTAGTAACATGGGTTGAGAACCCAAAATCCATGGGAAGTGCATGAAATAAGTGCATGAAATGGCTTGGGTAAGCTTACTTATCTAAGTTTCAAAGCGCTGAACTATTGCACCTCATGTTTCCATTTCAAACATGGATTCTACAGAGTCATGGGAAAATATTTCATATCTGACCTTAAGAGTATGTCTAAGTCAGCTTTGCATTGTTTAATCAAGATCTGCAATACTGTAACAACACCTGTAGTTTCAAGATCAAGTACTCATATGGCTTCTGGGTCAGACCTTCCACTTAAAAGACAAGCAGATGCAAAATTGCTGTCTTTTGGACAGCCTTTCATCATCTTGTGTCATCAGAGGCAAATGCCTGAGTATACAACACAATGTTTTCACAAAGACTTTTCAGAGAGAAATTGGTTGGGTTGCAGACCCTACTGGTCTGCAGCAATAAGCATCTGACTGGCATTTGTGACAACAAAACTACTTCCCCTAGTTAACCTCTTTGAGACAGGAGGAAAGTGCAGTTTTGGAAAGGGTTTTGGTTGCCAAACTTCACCTGTGAGAAAGACAAATAGGAGAGTGGTCATTGCATACTGATGGTGCTTCTCAAAAGGCTTAGCACTAAATCTGATTCCCCCTCTTTCATTCAAATCCACACACCAAAATCCGGGGAAAAAAGCTCAAGGGTTCAGTACCAGCTCAGCTATAGAACCCCTTCCCCGCCCAGCCTTGGAATCTGCAGCTCTTTTCCTCATCCTCCCAACTGGAAGATGGAGATAAGCCTGGGTCTCTGCTGGGTGTGGGCTTACCTTCACAGCATAGGTGGTAGAAGGGTCCTTGGAGCAGGTGGCACAGTAATATATTGCATCCCCTGAATCACAGCAGGGTTTGTTGCATGCCAGCTTGAAGAGTGACCAGTTGTTCTCACTGAAGTGCAGCTCGTTCTTCTGCTCCCTCATGAAGCAGTCCTCACACTTGGCAACCAGGCGGCGCAAGGACTCTGCATAGAGGGCCCCCAGTTTGGCATACACCCCCTCTTTGCTGTCGATGTTGCTCAGCAGGTTGTGGAGCTGGAGGCTGGAGCCCGATGACACCTGGCTAGATACACTGAGCTGCGAGGAGGAAAGGGACTGGAGATTTCTGCTGGGAATGCAAGTCCCTGTGCTCTTACTAGTGGCTGAGCCCCAGTAGCTGTTTCCTTTGGAGCCTTTCTCCAGGGACTCAGAGGAGGAGAAAGCGCCAGGGCGGCTTCCCAGGCTGGCCAGAGGGATGAAGGGAGGCTCCTCTCGGAGGCAGACATTGCTTTCAGAGTGGCTGGTGTTCAGCCTGAGGCTGGCAGCACTGACTGCTGTGCCTGTAGATGCCTGTCCCCCAAAAAAGCCATCTGGTGAGGACACCGTTCTGCTCACTGTCTTCTTCTGAGGCAGTGGGGGTGGACAGCTGGGTGCAGGGGAGAGACCATCCTCACTGGAGGCAGGAAGGAAGGGGACAGCGGGAAACACTTGACTCTCAGCTGGAGGAGGTGAGTGGTTTGGCTCAGACGAGTGCCCTAGCAGACAGAGACACACAAGAAGATGCCATGAGTGGCTCTTGCAGGTTGGAAATGCAGGTCCCTCTCCGTGTCCCTGCCATACCCACAAGCTACCTCTCCCAGGGCTCTGGCTGGGAACAAAGCAGCAAGCCAGGTTACACCTGAGTGCAGCTCACAGTCCTCCCTTATACATGACTGCTAAGTTTCACTGAAGGGGTTACAGATTTAGCCCAGTCTAACACAGCAGGTTTGAAAAGCAGGCTGCAACCAGCCTCCTAGAAAAATGTCCCCTCTCCTCAAAGCCACTCCCTTATGAATTGAATTCACAGTAGCAAAAAACCTAGTAGCGGGTAAATATTTAAGCTGTGATGTCATCCACAAGAAGGCAAGAATGAAGCACTGGGGATATGAGGACAATCTCTTAAACAAAGCCCATTTCACCTGGGAGCTGCCACCCAGTGCTTCAGCAGTACAGTGTGATAAGGAGTGACTCAGACTACACAGCACGACCAGAGCAGCCCAAGACGTATTTTGAACCTGTATCTCTGCCTTACACCAGGTAAGGGTCACTGGACAAGCCTTAGGACTTTGGCAGATTCCACCCTCCTGAACAAATCTGGCCTCTCATTGGCTGCCTGTCCCCACCAAACCCCAAGCAGCTCCACATGCAATCTACACTTGGATTGGAAAGTCTGTCTCATTTCAGGCAGCTGTAGCAGCTGTTTTCCTACCCTGACCAGACTGGAGACGGTTAATACAGCTGCATGTCATGGGAAAAGGGAAAAGAAAAAGATGGTTTGCCATTGAAATGAAGAGCAATAATTTTAGGTCATGGGGACAGAATAAATGTGAAGTGGAAGGGGAAATTAAGAGAAAAGAGAATTATTTCAGAGACTTTTTTACCCAACTTGAATGACAGGGAGACTTGATAAACTTGAGCTTTGCTAACACCTTGCATGCAAGTGTAGACCTTGAAATATGCATGGTGGGTTCTGCTCTAAGCAAGCTCAGCAGATAATGGGATCTATCACTTCCTTTGACTCCAGCTTCCAAAGCTTCAGAATGGTAGCAAGCCATCCTTCCTCCTCACCAGGCTGGTGTGGGTTCAGCTGCCTCACTGAAATTCCTCAGAGCGGCTTTCTGCTTGCCCCATGGCATGGTTTCTTGTCAGCCCATAGTACGTGCTTGTCTCCATCACAACCCTGGTGACTCACCAGCTCTCACACACAACCTCCAAGTGCAGCTCCCAGCCCGTCCTGGTGTGTCTGTGCAGTGTCACATGCAGGCTCAAAGCTTTACCAGCTGTGCAGACCAGCCATCCCTGTTAGCTGCTTGACATCTGAGACTGTGCGAAGTTGGGGCAGGTCTGTTAGTTCTCACTGACCAGAGCTGCTGCTGGCACAATCTGTCCTTGCCTGTCCCTACCAGAGTTTGTTAGCAATGACTTCAATTTTCATTTGTCACCTCAGGCTGTCTGTATGTTCCTGCTGCAATACACCCCATACCAAGCGGCAGCATTGAGAAACACCTCAGGAACGAGGAGCACTGATTTTGGCTTCTGTGTGAGATAAGCTTCCCATACAAGGCAGTTTCAGCACCCCATTTCTGGCAACATGCTCAGAAACAGCTCTGTAGGAAATGCTGTCACTCAGCACATCTCTTGCCCTAGTTTTTGGGTCTTGACCTATCCAACTCCTGTTGGGCTCTTGGCCCATGTGTCTGCTTGCATTTTACACCCAGCCACTGAGCGACTGCTCTCCAGTTTCAGCTGCTCTCCAGCTGCACAGTTAATCGTAGAACCCATGGGTCAACAGAGTTGCATGCCCCGAGGTATAACAAAATCCCAGACATCTGCATCATAACCTGCCTGGTCCACAGGAAATATTCCCTCTGTTAAAACCCTGTTGAAATCCACAGGCAGGGATCATTCAGCACGGTATATCTTGCCCTTTTCAGTCCAAGGGGCTTTGACAGAGGATACAGCCAAGAGGCATTCTTCAGCTTACACCCCAAGAGCAATTCAACAGAGGTATCTCTGCCAGGACACGCAGATGAATCCCCACTTGGAAAAGTCTTGACTTGACAGTCTCACAGAACAAACATCATTGCTGGAAGCTTTGGCACACACACCTAGCCCACAAATGCCAAACTGCTCTTACTACTTTTTTTATGTACTGCTGAGCTCTGCCCCAAGTTACAGGCCTTNTTCCCTGGAGGTGTTTAAGGCATGAGTGGACAAGGTGTAAGGGGCATGGTTTAGTGTTTGATAGGAATGGTTGGACTCGATGATCTGGTGGGTCTCTTCCAGCCTGGTTATTCTATGATTCTAAGTGTAGAGTAATGAGTGAAACTCTTTCACAACTCTCTTAACACCTTCAGTGTAGAGTCCTGCACGTCAAGTGCTTAAAAGCTTCCCTCCCTTCATATTTTAACATCTAACAGCACAGCCAATTAATTTGAGCTTACCTCACTCAGTGACTGACTCTTGCTTGCATCAGCAAGTAAAACTGCATTCAGGTTATTCATTTAAAAACTCAGCTTTCCTGAGACGAGTTGAAACAGTTGCTTCTGTTAGTGAAGGCAGAGAAATCCTCGTCTCATATCATTTTTGAAAGCAAACTGCTGCTGTACTCAGCATGTAAAGGTCCAATATATGTTAGTTTTTCTTCCTCCTGTACAATTTCTTGGCAGCATAGTCTCACTTTCAGACTCCAAGTTAGTGGTGGAAAAATGGAGTTTCCAGAGCTCTGGCTCTTAATTTTATTGCTGCACTTTGTTGCTCTTGGAAAGACAGAACTTCCACTACACGAAGGTTGCTTTTGCAAAGAAAATACTTTCTGAGCTGCTGAACATGTTAGTGCATGTCTAAAGTTACACACTGATGAAAAAAGTGACTTCATAGTAAGTATTTTTTAATCTCCGTTAAATGAACACAGGCAGACTTTCCCCCCCCTTCAAACTACTGGGAACATAAGATCACCTCTAGCACGAGACTCCTTCTGGTACTCCTCAAATCTACAGAGGACTTGCTTTGGCAGGGGCTACTTGTGACCTCATGCAATGTGTGAAGCATGAGTAGGATAAGGACAATTGTTTTCAGACAAGAGGAGAGCCACAGCATGAATTATTTTGGCACTTGCCAGATGAGAGAGGAGAAAGGCCCCTGAAGTTGGCCTGACTTCCACATCCATCTTAAGTGCATCAAGAGGCAGAAGGCTAAGAGAAGTGGAAAGAAGGGCTGCTGGGGGAACTAGGTGATGGGACCTGCTCTGAAGACACTGCCCTAGCAGCAGGACTTAGGACGGAGGTAACTCCTTCCTCAGGTCTGATGCTACCCTTCCCACATCCAATGGTCACTTACTGCCATCACTGCCAGTCTGTGTGTCTGAGTCGAGACTATCAGTGGATCCAGCTGTGAAGCTGACGCGGACGCTCCTGAAAGGTGGGCTGAGACTCTCGGCAGAGCTGTTGCTGACCCTCTCCAACTCAGCATTATTTGAGTTCATTTTCGGAGTGTGCCTAGAGAGAGTAAAAGAGAAGAGGGAAGAGGCAGATGGCAAAAGATACCTTGCATGCACTTGTGCATGAAGACTCAACTCACAAGCAGCCTCAGTCTCTGTCCGTCCATACAAACATTGTGCAGCCTTGTACCTTACCACAGTACCTCATTCCTCTGCATTTCCTTCTTTCTCTGGCACCTAGGGACTGCATCCCACTGACACTGCACAGGTTATAGCCTTGCAGCCCCCATACCAGCCCCACAAGACAAATCAGCTGTGCTGTAGTAGAGAGAGAACCACTGAGCCAACAGCATCCAGCCCGGCTGTGCCTCCTTTGTCTAGCACATGTGGGGTCCTGGACCACACCCCACCTTGACAACTATTACTGGGGAAGTGGGGACCCACCAGTATTTGCCTTCAGTAAAGTTCTCAAGGGATGGGAGTGGCATCACTCCTCCCATTTTAGTGAAAAGCAGGTTGAGGCCGGGTGTCAGAACCCAATTCCTTCATGGCAGATGCATAAACAGAAGAAGTGTCCATCCCTAGCATTTGTTGAATCCTCAGTGCATCACAGTAACACCTGACATCTTCCAAAAGAAGCAGCATCTCTACGGAAAACAAGTGTCTGCCAAACGCAGTACCTACCATGCAGCTTTTAATACAAGACCTACAGTTTTCCATGAAGCTTCCATCAAATAAACAAACCATAAACTAGGCTTATAAGCTGCCAGGTCACAGTTTAAGTTATCAGATGTAGGCAAGCAGGACTTTTTGCTAAGAAAAAGAATTTGCTAAGAAAAATGCATTTTCTTCATTTTTTTTCCACCTTGGAAAATGACAGAAACTGTTGAAACAAGGCAGCACATCAGAGCACAAACACTCCTAACTTTGGTACAGCTCGGACTGACTATTGGACAGCAAATGAAGGTTATCCATCCACATTTTTTAAACAAAGCTGACAATCTGCTGATAAAATTCAACACACTGTTGATTAAGAATCTAAATGATTAGTGGCAGACCCGTGAAAAAGAAAATGGCTGGAAGGTATCCGGTGTTTCCTAATCAGACAGCTGAATGGCTGCTGAGAAAGACAAACAAAAGACGAATGTTTTCTTGTGGCACTCTGTTCACATGCACAAGATCCCTCCTCTTTCAAAACCCCCAAAGCACAGCAGATGCCACGAGCAATTTTTATTTGAAGACCAAGAAATATATTGTTCCCCATCCAGACAAAGCACTTACTCTCGTGTCCACACCACCACATGGAGATCAGAGTGTATGAGAAGCCCGGAAGAAACTTCTGCCAGACTTCCTCATTTGCCTGAGCAGCCTCAGTCTAAAAATACTCAGGGGCTGATGAAAATAAGGCTGTAAAAACCACCTCAGGTATAACTTAAAGACACTGGTCTTGCACCAGTGATTAATTCACCACAGCAAGGCTCTTGGGGATGATTTACAAAACTTTGCAATGCCACACAAGAGACAGTTAAAAATGAAAAGAGAGAGTATGAGAGAAACACTTTGAGATTTTTTGCTCTGTTACAATTAACACTGTTGAAAGGAACAACTGGACTTAAGTCCTTTTTTCCCCCTCTTTTCATTATAAAGATATATTTTTATCCTATAACTTTCTGAGATGTTTAACTGTTAGTGATTTGAGGGGGGAGAAAAACCCCACGCATAGATGCGCACTCATGCGGGTACACTGTCTGACCTAGCAAGAAGCAAAGAAGCACTTGAATAAATAAGAAAAGAAGATTTTGCAAGAGAGCCAGTCTCAATTTCATAGATGGAGAGGTTTTTCTAACACATTTCTCCTCCACCCCGAGAAAAGTTGGAGCATTTCTGTTTCCTTCCCATCACTTAAACACAAATCCGCAGAGCTGCCTTACCATTCCCGCACTCAGAGAGAGATGGGACTTTGCTCAGCAGGGTCCAAGGTTCACTGCATGCAGCCACACCTATTCCTCCAAGCAACCTGGGCACAACACGATGTCTGCCAGAACTGTGCTGGCTGCTGCCTTTGCTGAGCTCAACGTCGCGGTGAAGTCAGATGTAGAGAGAGCCCCGTTTCCTCTCTGTACCACTGTGACTTCTGTAAAATGCAGTTCCTGAATAGCCACACTGAAATAGAAATTGTTTGCGGCTTAAACGACATCCTGCTCTTGTTTCGGATGTTATAGGCAGGCCAGCTAATACTGCCTGGAAATGTCCCCGCTTTATGTCCCCTTTTCCTAAGAGCTGATTTAAGCCCAGGCGGCAGCCTGCACAGATTGAAATACCATCCAGTATATCAAAGCATTACTGAAAACAGTTGCTAAGGTCAAACTCCCATTTCTGTAAGATTCCACCCCAAGAGGAGGCGAACCCATGGCTGCAACAACCCGTGGGATCCTGATTTACACATAACCTGAATTTACCCTGCTCTGGTAGTTTTATTTTCCACCAGACACAATTGCAAGGGTACAAGCAGCTGTTCTCGCTCTCACTTTTTTCAACAAAGGGAATTGAAAATAAGAAGTATCAACTTATCTTAAGCCTGAAGAAATCACAGTGACTGCCCCCCTACCTCCCCTTCCACTGGTTTGCTAGCATCCATGGGCTCCTCTTCCCTTCACAAAGATGCAGCAGTAGTTAATTTAGCTGCATTTCAGAAGTCCATGCTCAGCACCTTAAACGTAACCAGCAACTTCCAGAGCAGCACCAGAGCCTCCTTCATGTGCCAGTGCCTAAAAAGCAAGCCATGAGAGTCAGCTCTCCCAATCTAATAACTGAAAAAGACAGGATTTCCAGCTCTTCAATCTACTCTGGTGGCTTTAAATACACACCAATTACTCAACATCCTCCGGGTAACATGCTGCCATATTCAGGCAACCCTTCCTGTTCACTATTCACCAGTTTTCCCATCCTACACAGTTTCATCTAGCTGCTTTTCCACACCGTTCCCACAGTCCTGCCCAAAATAAGCTAAGGATGAAAACAGCAGTCTTGTTAAAAGAAAACCACAACAAACCAAACTCCCCTCAAAAACTAGCTTGGAGTTCTATAACATTGCAAAGGGACCTGGATAGTTTACTATGCCTCATGTTGCATCTCTAGCCAAGGCATGCTTTGTCTTTCCCATAATTCATATTCAAGCACTAGCCATGTGTCTAATTTCACATTTTTTATCAGATTAGGGCCCCACCTGATGCTTCTGCAGCATTGCCAGTAGCACACCTTGTGCTTATCAGAGAGAGAGTGGAGATGGGCACCAAAGTGTTGCTCCCATAACTTCAGCAGACATACGTGCCATCTAGACATCACCTCACAGATCCCTTGGACTCCAGGCATGCCTTGGGTTTGAATTTCCTGCCCAAGATTTGACACATAGATACAGTTACCTTCCAGAAGTGCAAGGGGCAGGGAGGTTTTGAGAGAGGAAGAAGGCCACTCAAGCTCAAGAGCTGCAAGGCTCTTGTTTGCTCCTTTCCAGTAACCGTCACACATGCAGCCTGTTGGCAGTGGTGGAGGATGCTGTAAGGCATCTCTCCCTACACAGAGATATGATCACAAGGAGCACCGACTCTGCAGCCCCTTCACGGGGTTACCCAGCCTTGCTGTGCCAGCAGGAGGAGGTCAGCGCTCCTTCTCAGCAGATGACAGGAGTTGAACAGTTAAGAAAGATGCTGAGCTTTATAAATCATACAGCAAGGGAAGGAAGAAGAGGAGAAGATACAAAACCCACCAAATTAAACCACACTCCAGGAAAAGGCCCATGGTAATGTCAACAGCACCCCCGTCCCAAAATAAAATACTGGAACTACTGTGCAGCACAGAGAAAAGCTAGACTGCATTATAGCATCGAACACAACACATGACTGGGCATATTACACAAGAGGAAACACCATTGTACCATATGGATGCTCCATCCCTGGAAACTTTCATGGTCAGGCTGGATGGTGCTCCAAGCAACCTGATCTAGCTGAAGATGGTCATGCTACTGCAGGGTGGTTGGACAAGATGACCTCCCTGATCCCTTCCAACCCAAACCATTCTATGATTTGATCATGCAATGTGAACAATTTTATCTTCTTCCTCCCTCCACTGCTGTTTATTCCATCATTTTCCCCTGGATGCATAGAGCAGTTAAAAAAAAAAAGCATCCAGAAGCTTACAACATTTGAGGCTTGGATTTGTACCTCTCCTTCTGTTGCCAGATGAAAAATGTGGAAAAATCAAAATCAAGGTGAGGGAAAGAAAGGATTTTGAAATGCTACTAGCTCTGTCTAGAGGACCACACCACTCCCTGTAGCAAAATAGTTCTATACGGTGCAGGTTAAGTTGAGGTCTGGAGAGGCAAAGGGAAATTCAGATGGTGTACAGAATTAAGACTACAGATGGGTCAAAAATAAAATGACTGCATGATCCAGTGTAGTGAAGAGGACAACAAATATAATTTCAATTTCCAACACAGCACTTTTTAAAGTGGCAAGATAGTAAACACACAGAAAAGTGAAATACTTTCATTTTAAAAGAAACCACCTCCACTAAAAGATTGACAGATAAATCACAACCTTTTAAAAATGATCCATGGGTACAAGCAGCGTGAGAAATTCCTGCTTAGTTTCAGACAAAAACCCACAGGGGAATCCAGAAGTATATTACCTTCTCCCTCTCCTGGAGCATGACTCTCTCCTGCTTGAGCCATACCCTCCCTTCTTTGCTTTATTTACTTATTTAATTATTAATTATAGATTTAAATGGACTCCATCCAGAAGTTTTCATGGGGGGAGGGGAGGTATATTTATTTATAATTTTTTAAAATAATAATAAGCCTTGCCTGTAGCTAGACCAAACACAGCATATCAATGCCATCATCCACAATCACAAAGAAGGTCAAAATTTAGAACCCGCCTGACATTTGTAATTGGCACAGCATCTCCATGTTGCCAACCTGCTTTTCTCATTGGGGTACACCCTGACACTAAGCCCCAAAGAGAATTGGGTGTCTCAGGAATGGTAAGAAAATGGGAATATTCTGTCTCAGGTGCAGTGCTGCTCCATCACAGACTGATTACTGGCAAGAGACGCACAGCACAGTTCCACCAGCCAACACCACCTCCCCAATGAAGAACAAACCTGGCTCTTTTCCTGGTGATCCAATTCCCATCATCGTCAGGTTTTGTAGCACTTGTTTTCTGTTCCCTCTGGCAGTGAGCAGTGGCAGCGGCACCATTTACATTCTATCTTGGCACATCTTAAGCGCGTTTGTCCTGAGTGTTTTCTGTGCTGCAGGTGTCAGGATGTGCTGTGCTACACACCTGTGTTACTGCAAGTGAGTGCATTCAGCAAATTTCAGAAGCTATCTACGGCACTGCCTTTTGAAGGTGGCATTAATTATGATGAAAACAGCTCAAGAGCCAGCAGCTCAAGATGCAAAACAGCATTACTGTTTCCTTTCCCTAAGAGGCACATGAAATAAATTAACTGTCAAGGTTTTGCAGGCTAGGAGGAATCACTAAGATCTTTTAGCCTGACTCTCTGCGTAAGAGAAACATAAATTCCACCAAAGATTCATTCCACATACCAAGACACTGAAGGCCAAAGTCGTTATTGCACATGTAAGTCTAGGGGATCCCTGTTTGCCTACTGAGACCTTTCCATACACCCAGCTACCCTCCCAGCTTTTGGAAGAGGACCAGCTACCATCTTTCCAATCTCTTTCCTCTTGTAATTCAACTCATTTTCCATTCCATTTCAGACCAAGCACACTTTAAACATCTACAGTCTTTCAAATGAGCAGGAAAAAAGGACTGTATGAAGAAACAGTCACAAGAGATGCAGAGTAGCTGGATGAAACAGGCACAAATTCATTACTTTCCTTTTTTGCACCAGCTTTTAAAACTTCTGTGATTGCTCCTCCCACCACCCTAAGAGATGGCTTACTGCAAAACCAGAGTTTCCTCAGTGTCTGGTAGGAATTTATCCAGTAAAAACTTTTTCCCCTTCTAATTCTAAGAGCCAAGGTGAACAAAATAACATCTACAGAGTCATCTTTATTTTCTCTGCTTTGAAACTAGTGTAAACATGCATGCAAGTTTTCTTTAAGATGAGCAATTAAGTTTAATTAATTAAGTCAAACAGACAGGTTTCATTTTCCAGTATGAAATCAAGTATCTTGGTACAGCTTGAGATCACAAAGGAAAAAGGATGCTTACATGCTTTTCCTGTGGCTGAAATGAACCCTGATTTGCTACACCTCAACCTCTGTGACTGCGCCACAACCAGTTCTATGCTGGTTGCATCTACATCCATCCACCCATCCAAGGAGCCTTTGCAGCTGTGACACTAGAGAAAGTCTTAGGCTGATGAGCTCTGTCTCTGCGAGGCACTATGCAAGCGTTACAGAAGTATCCATGGTGGATCTTCCGTTAGCGACAAACATGACCAGTGTCAGCTGGGGCCTGGGACAGTATGGTTGTGTCTTCTTTCATATGCAAGACCTCCTCCCTTCTTCAGGCATTTGGCTGCAACCCAGGAAGACCAGAGATGTTCCTCCAGCACCAGGTAAGAGTTACGTCATGACCCAAAGCTGCAAGCAGTGACTACCCAGGGTAACACAATTCTGCTATGGTTCTGCACGTAGACATCCCTCCCACTGTCATGTGCAAGTAACAACACCCTGGTTCCTGCATCAACATGCTCTGAAATGCTCAGACAAATATAAGAGCACCCTCAAAGCAAACAAGCAAAGCGACCAGCTGGAGCTTGTGAAACCTGCCATCTGATCAAATTGCTCCTCAGGCTGCCTGTGCAGGGGTTTGGTAGCTGGAGGGTGGACTATCCTCTTTGAGTAAGGTACCCCAAGGCTGAGCTGCAGGCATCAAGCTGCTTAGGAGACAAATACAAGTAGCACAACATGTTGCCTAGAGCCACAGGCAATAAAAGCAATGCCAGCACCTATCTCAGCCACCTGGTAGGGTTTATGGCTCTGCTAGAGCTCCCAGTCATGGATGCTACGTGTTCCATGACCTCAGTTTCCTTGCCCTCTTTCACACAGTCTTTCTAGCACATAAGATGCCTTCAGGATGACTCAGAAGCAACTGTTAAAGTTGGCACAGCCCTAACTCACCAGACACACATAACAGCCCCTCCAAGGAGCAGAATGTGCCCCATTGTGCAGAAGTAGGTCCGAGCACTCCAAGTGAAAGATGCTGCAGAGATATAAACTGCTGAATTTGAGTGCCACCACCCCTCTGGCCTGCCCAGTGACCCTTGCTCTGCAGGGGAAGGAATCAGGTTCTAGAGGACTTTCAGCAAGCGTTTTGGCATTACTTAAATGATTACTACTCAACAGCATCATGTAATCTCTGCTGGCCCTTAGCAACACCTCATGGGGCAAATACAACTCCAAACCACACGCTGATAGGAGACACCAAGTGGCAGCAGCCATGAAAGGAAGTTCACCGGGGCAAAGCTAAAGCACACCTTAGTGTTCTCTTTGATTTTAAAGGCAACAAAGGTCATTCATATGTTCACATACTCGTGGACCTTTACTTTCCTCTGACTCCAGAAGGCACGTAGCATCATAGCAGGCAGCCCAGCATTAAGAACTAAAGCCTCTTGTTCACCTTTTTCCTTTCCTTAAGACACCTAATTTGTTCACCATTTGGTCCATTTAAAACACTTAGTTCTCTGGGCCAGCCAACCCTAAAAGCACAGAAAATTCAGTTTAAGAATAAAACAGAGGATGAGCCAAACTCAACCACAGTCTCAACCTGGACGTCACTGGTGCCTACACATAAGCTTGACCAGAGACCTCAAAAGCAAATTCTCCTCTGAATACCCACCTCTTCTTCTCTCAACTTTTAAATCAAGGAGCTGGAGTCAAATCTGTTGTGAAATGCACAGTTCCAGGTAACAAAACTGATACATGCAATAAAATACATATAGGACATCCGCACGGTGTTGAAGTATCTCTTCCCAATATGCCCAAACAACCTAATCTATTAGTTGCATGGAAAGGAAGTATTTTTTTCTTCCTCTGTTTTCTCTCTTTTTTTTTTTTGTGGTACACACAGCTGCAGATACTGAATGCACACAAAGCATCAGAAGCCTGGTTTTTTAATTGCTTAACAGAGCTACTTCCTTCCCAGATGGACAGCTTTCCTTCATTCACGTTTGTTTTCTAGGGCCTGGTGTCACCCTGAGCACAAACTTGACTTCCGAGACAGTGGTGAGGGAAAGGCTGCCTGAAGCCAGGCGACTCCAAATACTGCCTTGCAGACAAGAAGTCGTTCTGGGAAATGGCAGCTTCAAAAGTTAATCTCAAAAGCAAAAAGACACTACAGCCAAACTGAAAGTGAGGATTTTGGAGCCCCTTGCTTTTAGTACGAAGAGAAGTTGCCCAGTTCCACCTACAAGTGCTGCTCCCAGCCCCAGATGTTCTATTTTATTTCACATCAAGGACTTGTGCCAGGAGAGAATTAAACTGATCTGGGAAACACCAGCCATCCTGGGCACAGAAGCAAGCTCATTCTCACTTGAATACTGGGACTCAAGGTTGTACCTTGCTGCCTTGGAGGGCTTTGGCAAGTACACATGGCATTCAAACCAGGACTTGCAAAGATATGACAGCTTTTCAGAGTAACGAAGTTAAGTAGTTTTTCAGCCATGCAGTCAACTCCAATGTTCCTGAAAGCCCACTTTTAAACAGAAAAAGAAGGAAAAACAACAGAAAGCACCTCCTAGCCAATCCAGCCCTGAAAAAAAAAACCATCCCGGTGGCAAATGGGCCAAGCACACACTCACTCACAGGGCTGACCTGGACTGCTTCTTCGGTGGTGGTGGCGGTGGTGCAAACTCCACACCATTGTTCTTGTCTTTAGGGAAATCAAAGGAGAAAGACAATGATTTGCTGATCCCAGTCTGGGTCTCCTGCACTGGGCCTTCATCCACAAGGTTGGCACCAGCTTTTCCATTCTTAGCTCCGGTAGTCCATGGGTGGGTTAAGAGCTCCTGTTCCTCCTCCTCCTCTTGCTCCTCCTCCTCCTCTATCCGGCACTGTTTGGTCCATGCTGGGGTGTAGTATTTCTGCCTTCTGTCAAAGGACAGGCCTGTCAGGCTTCTGCTGGACTCTTCCACAGAGATGTCATTGACATTAGAGCACCGAGAAGGGGGTGCCCCAAAGACATCTGTATCCATGTAGCTCCTTGGCAGCAACAGAACGGCAGCTCCATCGTGGATGTTCTCATCATCAAACTTTGCCACATGGGAGCTTACTGGGGGAGCACGGTTCCCCTCACTGGCCAGCTGGCTGGTTTTGGACATCTTTGGGGGAATGGCTGGACCCTCCATAACTGAGGTCTTGGCAGGAGCTGCCAGATGAAATCTTGGGCTGTTTTCACTTCCAGGTGCTTGAAAAATCTCTCCAGGCTCAATGGCAGGTGATGAAATCCCAAAATCAGGATGGGAGGTGGGACTCATGCATGGCCACTGAACTCCCACTGCTGAGTCGGGGCTGCTGAGGAATATTGTCTTGTGATCATCTTCTGTGTGAGCGGTCATGATAGTTATCTTCGCTGCCACCTGGCCAGTGGAGTCCTGGTATTCCTTCTCACCACCCATAGCCCGGCTACCATCCTTCCACATCCCATCAGCTTGCTCCTTGGTGGTGCCACGGGGCAGCTTCTCCGCTTTTGCCTGTCCACCAACAGCCCTCAGCTGCCCCTTCTTCCTCTTGGTGCTCTCAGCATAGATGGGATCACTGTGGGCTGGCTCGGCAAGGTGAGGGCACTGTGGCTCCACCAAAGCCTGCTGAGGAGGAGTGTTCGAACCTTCGGCCTGGGGGATTCTCGTGAGAGAAGACTCTGCAGGGAGAGGTGAGTCCTCATCCTCACGGGACAAAGCAAAGGTCCCTGCCTTGCCACTCCCTGTGCTCTCAGAGTGGGGAGCAGCGTCAGAGTGAAGAGACAACTTTTTCCTCTCTGAACACAGAGTATAGGGGAGAGGATTGCTCTGGTCTTTTGTGATGCAGAAGGTGACATTCACAGCTCTGTGCTCCTCTTGATTGAGCTTCACTGCCCTATCACTTGGCCTCGGAATCTCAGGAGCATTCTGCTGCCTCCACCTGCAGGGAGCTGGGCTCTCCTTGCGCCAGGCACCATTCACCTCCACACGATGTGGCTCGGGTGAGGCCGGGCCCTCTCCGTGGCAGTCCGTGATTGAACAGTACTCACCTCCTTCACTTTCAAAGCTGGAGGAGAGGCAACCACAATCACCTTCCAAGGCTTGGGCAGAAGGGTTTCTGCTGGAGTTTGCAGTGCTTCTTTCCTCCAAGGCAGACAGATTAGGGCAGGGGTCCTGATGCGGAGGGGCAAACTTGTCTTTGGTTCTGTCCTCCTGCTTGCCCACCTCACCCACAAACACCAGGCTGTGGATGGAGACATTTTTCTCCACTCGACTCTCCAGGCTGTGCAGGCCCACCATGGAGTAGCTAGGAGGACAGCAAGACAAGCAGTCACTTGGCAGGTTTTGAAGGAAGGGCTTTCTCACACCACTGTTGCCAAAATTGTTGAGGCGGATCCTCTGTGCATCTCCCGATTTCAGAAGGAGATGTTTGCCAGAAACCATGCCCCAGCTGACCTGCACAGGCCAAAGAGACAAATGCGCTGTCAAGATTAGCAAATGCAAATTGAAAGAAAAATATTTAAAACAAAAAAAAAAAAAAGAGAGAGAGAAAGAAAGGGGGAAAAAAAGGGAAAGAAAATGAAAAAAAAAAAGAGAAAGGAAAAAAAAACCCAGCTCCACAGAAAAGCCCTCTGGTGTTCAGTCTGTTTTGCTCTGTGCTCACTTAATGGATAACTACCGCAAACCTTTTCTACTTAAATTACACTTGTCCTATTCCTGGACCCTTTGCAACTCTTACATTACCAATAATGCCTTATTTCAGTGCATTGCCATTCTCCTTTCTCTTTCTGTGGGTTCACTGCCAGAAATGTGCCTGACCTGTCATCCTGCCTGTGAATCACCCTGCAATTAAGGATTCAGAGAGGGAAGGAATATTGGTACCTCCCTCTGCTTATTTTAATTTCATTTCACTTCATTTCATTTCACACTGCTGCTCTAAAGTCACATGCTCTGGAGCACAGATGAGGACTAGCACAGGCTACCCTACGTTCAGCAGTAGGGACTGAGGACCAGGTGGGAAATGTATCCAAAATCTCTTTATCAAGGGTAGATCTATCATGCTTGCCAAGGCAGTGAAAGAGTGGGAAAGGCACAGGGTAACTTGTGCCTGCAAAGCAGCCTCCAGCCCCAGGATGGCGGAATCCACTCCCATGGCATAAAACTCAGCTTTGGGCCAAAACTGCATGCACAGATCAAACCTCTTCCACGATGGCAGCCTGCATTCGTGAGCCCTTTATCCCTAGAGGAGAAGCAATGGAGAGCAACAGGAAGCTAAGAAGAAAGACAGCAAGCCCTTCCTCTCCTCTGTGGCAAGGGGAGGAGATTACAAGCACGCCTAAGCCACGAGCAGGGTGACAGCAGCCCAGGCTTCACTCTGCATGGCTGAGGCAGCTCTGATATCAACTTGTCAGCGATGAGATGACGTCAGACTCGATGACCCGTCGGGTCCTTTCCAACCTAGTGATTCTATGAGAGTGAACTGGCCATCTAGACTGTAACTCATGCCATCAGGGCTTGGCAGTTTGCAGGCAGGAAGCAGTGCTACACCCAGAGGGCACTACTGCTCTGGCAAAGGCTGGAAACCTAAGGAGCAGAGCTGGAAAGGTAGGACGCTTTCTTCCTCATCCACAAAGACCATGGATGCAGTTAGGACTGACTGCAACCGGACAGAACTTCTTTCTAGTACATCTTCCCAGGAAAATAACTTTAACCCACAACCTCATTTGAAATCCAGAAGTTCCTAAACAAATAACACATTTTAAAGCTCCTTTGCACATGCCTTGTGAGCAACATCTCATTCAGCTTCAGCCAAAGATACTTTGAGAAACCAATGCATGGCTTAAAAACTCAAGTCAGAAAAAAAAAAAAGAAGGAAACTGTTTTAACAGATATTCTGAGTACTCCTGAGCAGAGGCAAGTAAGTCATGCTTTTTGACTGAATTAATCATTACCTGTGACAGATCGGCATTCATATTCACATCCGTCCATGTGTCAGAAACATCTGAGTTTATCATAGTTGGCTTCACAGCAATTGTTGGTTTTGAGAAGGGTGAGGTATTTACACGCTCGTCTTCCAATGCAGAACTCTCAGGCTTGGTTCTAACTCCATTCAGGAGCACACCACAAGCTCCCACGTCTGGGCGTGTTTGCAGCCAATGGAAACTCTTTGGGTTGAAGCAGTTTTTGCAGGAGCCCGGCTTCCATATGTGTTCCACAAAGTCACTGCACGCAGACATCTTCGAATCCTCGTGGCTCAGACCAAGAGCCCTCTGCGTCTTCCGCACTGTCCTTGGCTGCTCATTTTGCATGTGCTTCCCAGAGCTGCTCTTGAAGATCACCTAGTTATCTGGAAAAGCACAACACTGTCTGATTAGTTTGGTTATGCCCCCAAATGAGAAGACTTTTAATAACACAGGTGAGAATTACTCTGCCTGCATTACAAAGCCTTATTGTTTACAAGCCTTTTTTCACAGCTCAGCTAATGCCCACACAATCACTTAAAAACCTCAGCTTCTAAGCACAGCTCTGTAATAGAGACAACATCAAGCAAGCAGCATTCCTACATGATTTAATTCCCTCTTTAATGAGCATGTGTAACCAGCCTTGTGCAAGCTTTAGATCAAGTGTAAAGGAAAGAAGTCTTGGAAAAAGCCGTTCACAGCCCTGCAAGCAGAACCAGGCAGGAAACATTCCTTCTCCAAAGTGGCATCCTCTCTCTGAGAAGTAAAAATGCCTAGAGATACAAGGACCAGAATCAATGACCATGTAACCAAGGGGACCAGCAACAACCTTCCTTCACCCAGAAGCACCACTGTGATTACTGCTGTGGTACACAAAGGCTTCGCTCCCACCCACTGCAAAAGAGAAAGGCAATCAGCAAGGCTGGGCCTGGCACTGATTTGAGCAAGTGCCTGGCAGAAAGCTCTTTTCTGGTTTGCCAGGAGCCACAAATAACAGTGTCAGCTTGCTGAAACGATTCATTGTCTGCAAGGGGAGAAACGTTTTGCTCTTGGATTATTTACAAGAAAGGATACCTTCCCACCTTCCTTCCCCAGGAGGAAATGCCCCAGGAACAAGATATTGCTGCATTCCNCTAACAACTTTGGAGGTACTTCAGAGAAGGACTCCCACAAAGCTCAAGAGATTAAGGAAGATCAGAAAATACAACTAGATCAGAGAAATTGAACCCATCTGCTATGGGGGTGTTAGGGCACACAAGTCCCACACACAGCTTCAGAGAGTCTTTCCCCACCTAGCCAAGTTTAGGTCATCATCTCCTGGCCACCTGACCCTAGTGCAAAGGCAAAGAAAACCAAGGCTTCTTGGAGCAAATAGGCACTTCTGTGCTCCAATCCTGACTGCACAAGAACACAATTTACCAGCCTGATCCTTCAATGCTTCCTCCACACCATCCTACCACAACACCACCATAGACACAGACATTTTTGCTCCTGCAGGTGCCTCTAAACCAGCCTGCACTTCAGCAAAGCCTCCTGGCCCTGGGCACAGGAATGCCCTGGCAATTGTCTCCAACAGTCACCATACTGCACACTGAAAAGAAAGAACACTAACAAGAGCTCAGGGAGGACAAAGTGAAGTGGGGGAAGAGCCACTGACCCACAAGCATTGTTTGAATTCAAATACGACCCTTGGGAGGAGAGGCTTTGATCAACTAAAACATCAGTACCTGCAGAATCCTTCTGTCTGGCAAACTGATACATTAGGATCTGTTTCATGAAAAGAGCAGAAAAAAGGGCAATATTGGTGGGATTCACGAAGCAGATCAGCACATCTCTTTTTAAGGGAAAGTCTGTTTTAAACAGGTTTTTCCACGGACTTGAGTCCAAATTAACTGAACAACAGTAAATTGGTCTTGAATGTACCCCAACACATTCAACAAGATTAACATCGTTTGTAGGGAAAATACCTTTTAAAATATTCTACTACTGTCGCTTTGTCTCCTTTCAGATCTTGCAAGTGGTGTCCAGCGTCACCCGAAGTTGAATAAGCGTCCTGATGAGAGCCAGCAGAGAAAAGAGGAAAATCAAAGGGACGGAAGCAGGAATCAGAGCCAGAAAAAACTCGACACTCCCGCTTTAATAATCGGCGCTGCCAACTGCCTTTTAAAGCCCGGGATTTCCCTTTCTGTAGCTGCTGTTTCTCGCCAACTGGCAGAGCCGAAAAGCCGTGTCCGAGGCACCGGGGAGCCCCGGCAAGGATGCCCCCGGCGAGGCTGCCGGTTCTCTCGGATACGGATGCTCGGATCCGGCGCAAGGATGCTCCGGCGCAAGGATGCTCCGGCGCACAAACACCACCCCCCACCCCCCCGCAATCCCGACCCCAAGCGTCTCCGGCAGCCGGGCGGCGCCTCGGGGACTGGGAAAAGTTTCCCGGGCAGGTCCGGTCCTTCCCAGCCGCCTTTGTCAGCCGCGCTCACCAGCTCCGCTACGCGCCGCGCCCGCCGCACCGGGCGAGTGTCAATCGCGGCGGCCCCGCACGGGCCAGGGGGGCAGCGCCGCCCCGCCTCCCGGACCGCCCCCTCGGGGCACGGCGGGGGCAGCGGCACCGGTGGGGGGCAGGGCAGCATCCCCGCTCCCCGCCCCGGCATCACCCCTCACGCCCGGGTACCAAACCCCGCGGGGGGCTGGTGCAGGAACCTGCGCGGAGCCCCGGAACCGCGCGGTCGCCGGGTTGGGAAAGACCTCCATCGAGTCCAACCGTGACCCATCCCGTACTAAATCCACGGAGCCCAGAGGGTCCTCCGCACACTCACTCTGACCCCAGGCTTGAGGATGGTCCTGGAAGATGATGTTGGACAGGGAGTTTAATCATCCTGGTCATTCTAGTGGGTCGTGTCCCTGCCC
>WAAB01007241.1:0-20491 GCA_013389865.1 Piaya cayana | reverse complement strand
GACGGGGACTCCACCACTTCCCTAGATGGCCGGTTCCAATTCTTCACAACCCTGTCAGTGAAGCAGCAATTCCCGATATCCAGTCTAAACCTCCCCTGGCACAACCCGAGGCCATTCATACACCCACAGGCATCCTGGGAACACCCCTGTCAGCTGTTTCCAAGGGTGTTACTGCCCCACCCTGGCCACCAACACCTCCCAGTACCTTTCTGGCACCTCCTCATGGCGTCCTTCTGGCCCAGGGTGATCTCCATGTGGAAGGTGTAGCAGTGGTCCCGGAAGGGGATCCAAGACGAGTCCTCCAGCGACTTGGGGCAGCTGCCGCTGTAGCTCCATTTGTGCACCCGGGGGGCATCTGGGGAGCACACGGTGCGTTGAGTGGGGACACGGGGTGTCTGGGTCCCACAGCACGTCGGGGCACCCAGCAGGGACCCACACACGCTGCTCCAGAAGGTCCCGGGTGGGATGCTGGGTCCCAGCCTTGAGCGCTCCCCGTACCCAGGCCACCTCCTGCTGATCCCAGTACCTGCTCGGAGCTGGCAGATGCCCCCCTGCAGCTTGGTGTCACAGCCAGCCGTGCGCCAGCTCCCGTCCACATCCATGTAGGAGCAGCCAGTAACCTGCTGGGGTTCCCCGTCCTGCCAGTTGGTGTAGAAGAGACCCTCCTCCGTCAGCCACGAGTAGCTCCGGCCTCCCTGGAAAATCAAGGTGAGGAAAAGAAGGGGGGACTTGCCCAACCCCCGTGGGGACCCTCGTCCCGGGCGCCCGCCCCCTCCCCTCACCTCGTCGTTGGCCAACCCGATCCAGAGCGGAGCCTGCAGGCTGCTGACAGCCTGGGTGAGGAACGCCTGGCTGTAGGGGTCGGGGACGGTGACCAGGGTGGCGTTGAGGGTCTCGCAGAGCAGCAGCGCCTCGTGCCACCTGAGGGGTTTCTGCAGGATGCGGTAAGTGCTGTTGTGGTAAAAGAGGGTGCCGGTGGGCGAGGGCGGGTACGGCGTCCGCACGGGGCTCAGGGACGGGTCTGGGGGAGTAAAGAGACACGGTCAGAGGGTACGGAGGACACTCCCAGGAGGTCACCCCCTCAGCCATCCCAGCCCCGAGACCCTGTCCCCAGTCCCACCAGAGCACGGGGCAGTGGTGGCAGGTCCCCAGCAAGCAGAGGTTGGGGCTGTCCCCCCCGGCCCCCAGTACCTGTGCTCCGCTGGCAGATGTAGCCGTGCTTCTCCTCCAGGCAGCTCCGGTCGTCCCAGCGCCCCGTGAAGTGAGGGGGGGAGCCGTGCCACACCACCACGCAGTTGGTCTGCACAGCCGAGCCACGAGATCAGCACAGCCCCCAGCACCCCACGGGCACCCCCACCCCAGGGCCAGATCCTGCTCTGCCTTCGGAGAGCCACCCCGGCACGCTAGCACCTTCCATCCCTATGGTGGGACATGGGGTGGAGACCCTCCCAGGGGACGGGGGATGCCACGGAGGGGTCTCGCTCACCGGCTTGTCACGAGGACCGGAGGCGCTGCAGCCCGAGGGCTCGCCGGGGGCCCAGTTCGTGTGCCGCAGCGGCTCGCCCTCCACCCACTGGAACTCTCTCTGGGCATCGTGGAGGCCGATCCAGAGGTCGAAGGAGATGTTGGGGAGCATGGACGTGATGAAAGCTGCAAGCAACAAGCAAAGCGCTGAGGACCAGCCCCCAGCACATCCCAAGCTGGCGGGACCAGTGGGACCAGTGGGGGCCAGGAGGACCTACCCTGCTCCAGGGGGCTGGTGAGGGTGGCCAGGACGGCGCCCTGGCTCTCACACGCCTGCTTCGCCTCTGGCCACTTCACTATCTCGGCTTTGTCATGGCCGTTGAAGCTGAAACACTGCAGAACTGGGGTCACGGGACGTTCCAGGGGGTACAGCCACCCTCCTCACCCTGACAGTCCTTCTCGCCTTCGCACCCTCCACTTCATCAGACCCTCGGCCTCCCCCGTACCCCACGTGCACCTCTCCCAGCATCCCTGTGCGTGCATCCCTCAGTGTTTCCTCTAAAACACACACACGTATCCCTCTCCATCCCACTGTTCCTCAGCCACCCCATCTCCACCTCAGCAGGGCCGGGGGAGGCCAGGAGGTGACCATCCCCTCCTCGTCCTGCGCACCTTGTTGAGGAAGGGGAACCAGCCGCGAGGGCAGCCTCCGCTGACGGGGGTGGGCAGCGGCGGGAGAGGAGGCTTCAGAGCCGTCCCGTTGCTCCGCTTGCAGATGTAGGGCAGCGCCGTCAGGCACTTCTGGTCCCCCCAGTCCTCTGCGGGGAGGGACAGGCTGGGCGTGAGACCCCCTCTGCACTAGCCTGGGGCCACCCCTGCCCAGCCTGCGGCCCCAGCCCCTCACCTCTGCTGGCCGTCATGTACACGCACTTCTTGTCCTTGTTGATGGGTCGGGGCTTGCCTGGCGCCCAGGAGACAAAGTTGAGGAGCGACCCATCGGACCATCTGGGAAAGGGACCAGCAGCCACTTGGTGAATGGGACCAGCCGCACGCCCTGACCCGGAGCGTTCCCCACCACCTCCACCCCAGCACCCCGGGACGAGACCCCAAGATGTAAGCGCTGAACCACAGCACTCCGAGGGCTGAGGACAGTGCCCCGGGGACACTCAGGGACGTGGTGACTCGCCTCCAACTTACTTGAACCTCCCGTTGTTCTCGTAGGTGTGCAGCCCGATCCACCAGTGCTGCTCCTGGCCCCTGGAGAACTGCACGACCGGAGAGGACACATCAGTGCCCTGAACGGGCTGCGCTTGCACCAGGACAGAAAGCAGCACCGTGCCGAACCCCAAACCCGCACCCAGACACCGGGACCTGCCGCCACCGCACAGACGCACCACGACCCCATCACAGCCAAGTAACCCCCCTCCAGCGAAGGACGGAGGAAGCCAGGGAGGGAGAAGCCCAGGGAGACTGGGGAGGTTCCCACCCCCCTGGTACCTTCTTCAGGTTCTGTCCCAGGAAGCGCAGCTCGGCCTCGCTGTGCACGGACGCCAGCTCCGCCTGGAACCAGCTGCAGATGCGCTGCGCTTGCACCCACGTCGAGTGGTGCTCGAAGAACTTGTACTCGGCCTCCTCGTACTTCACCCACTCTTTGCTGCCTGCAGGCAGGGGCTGGAGTCACACGGCGGCCGTGCCAGCCCTGGCTGCAGCCACCAGCACCCACTGCCCTGTCCCTCGGTCACCCAGGGCTGAGCTGCTTTGCTTTTGCCCCTGTCCTGCAGGGAGAGGCTCAGCACCCAGCCCAGAGCCCTGATCCTGCCTGGTCCCCACAGCCCTGTTGTGCATTCCTGGGATCCCCCTCCCTCCTACAACTCCACGCAGGACGTGTCCCCCTCCAGAAAAAGCCGCAGGGGTGCCCTGCAGGGACCCTGCTTCGCTCACGCATGTGACGAGGTGACAGATGCCCAGGAAGGACAGTTCCCACCGGGCACACAGCCACGGCCAACGCACCTTGGGTCGTGATCTCCGGCTCCTTCACGTCAGTACCTGACAAAAGGGCAAGGAGGGATGTGAGGTTGGGATGTTCTCGCTGATGCCAATGGCCCGCGGGGTCTCCAGGACGGGAAGCATCAATCCCACTTCTCCCAGCCCTTGAATTAGGACTTGACTTCCCATAAAGGGAGGTGACAGGGTCTCAATTCGCCGGTTCCACCATCCCACCACCCCCACTCTACCAGCTCGTTCACAGCCGAAGGGTCCGGGGGCCTCTGCGGCAGGTACCTTTGGGCAGTTTGCAGATCCAGTCCAGCTGGGCCTCGCACTGCATGGGCACCCACTGCAGGGAGGCCAGGTCCAGCACCACGCACGTCCGGATGTCGTCATCGTCGTAGTTACTGCGGTCAAAGTTGCGGTAGAAAAACTGGGGATTGAGAGAGACGGGGGGTGTCGGGCAGTTCCACCAGCACCAGATTCGTCCCTCCTGGCCCGCAGGCCCCTTGCCGCAATCCCCCCACTCACCCCCAGCCCGTCGCTCCACCTCCAGCTCCTGTCGCCCGTGGGGTCCCGGCGGTTCAGGCCGATCCAGAACCAGTGCTGCTCGTGGACCTCGGGCTCCGACTCCCTGCACGGAGCCGGGGGAAGGGTGAGAACACAATCCCTGCCAAACTAGAGGGTTTTATATTTATATACAAATATATTTTTATAACCCGGCCTTTTCTTTGTTTGTTTTCCAAGCCTGCTGTCCCCCCAATACCCAAAGGCGAGAGCCTGGATAACAGGCCGACTCACAGCTGAAGGAGTTTTAAACCCGAGCTCCATCCTCAAATGACACCGAATTCCCTGCATTTCTCCCGCATCCCCAGTTCAGGGGAGCCGCACCGACCAAAGCACTTTCCCTACACACATTNCTGCTGCCTCATGTTCAGTCGCTGTCAACCAACACTCCCAGGTCCTTCTCCTCCAGGCAGCTTTCCTTCTCCTAGTCTTTCCACGCACGCCAGAGCACGGGGACGGGTGTGAGCTTGTGCCACGTGTGCCTGCACAGTGGGACACGCGCCAGGCCAACCCCTCACCCGAAAATCTTGTTGAGGGTGTTGGCCAAGAAGTGCTCCTCCTCGTAGCTGCCCAGGCTGAGCAGCTGGGCCCCCAGCTCCCGGCAGAACTCCAGCGCCGCGATCCACGTCTTCTTCTCTTGCACTTTTTCGAAGTTGAACACCTGGGGAGGCAGGAACCGGCCGCAGAGGGGGCTCAGCGCCAGGAGAGGAGCCCAGCATCGTCCCCACCACGCAGGCAGCGACGTGCCAGAGCCCGCGGCCACCACCCAGCCCCAGCCTGGCTCGGGGGGGTCTGGGCTGCCCTTTGTAAGCACCAAAACACGCTCCCCCACCCCCTGCACCAGCCAGGGGGCACAGGGACCCTCACCGGGGCCAGGACAAGCTCCCCCGACACCCCTTACCTTGTAGCAGTGACGGAGCTTGGAGCTGGAGCTCCAGCCCGGGGGGCAGGAGGCGGTGAGGCTGGGCGTGGGGTGGGGGCCGGGCAGCTCGGGGGTGACCGGAGTGCCCAGGTTCTGCCGGCAGATGTACTTGGCCTTGAAGGTGCTGCAGTTCTTCACCTCCCACAGCCCCACGGAGCTGCCGGTGGCCAGGGCCACGCAGCCACCCTTGTTGTAACCTGGAGCGCTCACGGGAGCGCAGAGGACGGCAGCCTTAGGGTCGGACCGTGCCGGGCAGCGGAGCCCCCGCCACACACACACGGGGACACCCCCCGTCCCACCCACGGCCACCCCCTTACCGGGCTGGTCGCGGTTCCAGTGCGTGTACATCACCTCGTCCCCGCTCAGCCAGCGGAACGCGCCGGTCTCGTTGATGTCCTGCAGAGCCGTCCAGAAATACTCCCCGTCCCAGCCGTAGATGAGGCTGCTGATGTAGGCCTGCTCGAACCTGGAGGGGCAGCGAGAGCAGGGGATGCTGTGAGCAGCCTGGGTCCAGCTGCCGGCTCACACCCTGTCCCCTTGTCTGGGGACAACCCTGGCGCTGCTGGCACGGTGCTGACCTGTTGGTGATGGTGACCAGCGTGGAGCCGTAGTCGGAGCACGTCTTGCGGGCGTCGCTGTAGGGGACACGGTCCTCGCCCAGCCAGAAGCAGGAGGGGCTGTGCCACTTCCAGCCCTGGAAAGAGGTGACGGGGACGTCCAGCACCGCTCAGCCCAGCCCTCCCAAGGGCAGGAGAAAAGCCGGGGTGGCGAGAGCAACATCCCACGTCCCCTGCCACCCCCTCCACCTTCTCCGGGGAGGTCTCCTGCCCCCGACCACCCTGGCTTGACCCTGCTTGGCTCTGAGCCCTACCAAGCCCCTGGCCCCAGAGGACATGGATGCAAGGAAAACAAACACCCAGGCAGCTTCAAAGCCGGGGAAATCTCTCTCCCTGCCAATGTCCAGCCGGGGCGCGGGGAGGGGAGCACAATCCTCCTCTATATGCTGAGGGGCCGAATCCAGAGCGAGTCCCACCACATCCCTGCCTTAATCTCCGGCTGTGTTGATGTTGGAGCCTCTCCGGGGCTGCACACACAATAGTGCCTGTTCCCTGGCAGAGCAGGGAGCGCGGTGGCCCTGGGGCTGGTAGCAGTGACACAGAATGGGACATGGGGGGGTCATTTGTGAGAGGGGACACACGTGCTAGAACAAGCTGGGGTGGGAAGAGGAAAGGGGCTCAGCCAGGGAAGCAAGCGGCCCCAGGCTGGGTAGGAAGCACCACTGGGGTCTCTGGGTCCACTGAGGCCAGGGGCTCCATCGGCTCTGCCCAGCAGCCCCTGCATCTGACCCGGCTGCCGCGCTCCCCCTGGGCTCCAGCAGAGCTGAGGTTTGTCTGTTCTGCTGTGAAGGGTTAACAACCTGGGAGAAGACACTGCACAGCCCGGCAGCACCTCTGGGAGCCAGCCTGGAGGGGCTGCTCGATAGTCCAAGCGTGACCTGGCCTGCTTTGAAAGGCTGGGAGACACTCAAGGGTGGTGGTGGTGCCAGGCTTGCTGCTCGAAGACTTTCAAGAGGCACAAAAGTGACTTCCCAGCAGCCGTGGGAACTGAGCAGCCTCAGCCCTGTCTAACAGCTGGGGAAACTGAGGCCGAGCGCGGTCCAGGTGAGGACCTGCCAGTGCGGTGGCTGCGTTCCCAGAGCGCCTTTGTCCTGCCCCGAGAGCGCAGGGCTGGCAGCCGCCTCCACCTCGCTGGGCTCCCGCGTGGAGCGGCTCGGCTGCCAGGCTTTGGCACACCAAGAGGCAAGGGAAAAGAAAAAATTGAATGTCCCTGTTGGCAACCCAGCCAGCTGAAAGGGGAGGATCTTGGACGATGGAGACACGTGTCCCAGTTTCTTCCCGCAGCCTCATGCAGCCATGGGAGCGAGGAGCTCGGCAGCCCCAGGATGCTCTGTCACCGCAGCAGCCCCCAGGCACAGACCCACAGCTCTGGGTGCTGCCCGTCGGGGCTCCCTGAAATGGCTTTGGGGTTCCCCACGACCCCGAGCCCGCAGCATCAGCCAGAGCCACCTCCTGCCCCAGGCCCCCCTCACCTTTCGGCACCCGTGGTCGTCCTCCTCCTTCTCCTGGCTCACCCGGCCGGGCTTTTTGCAGATGGACGGCAGGGTCTGGTTGCAGGGGCTGTCATTCCACCTCCCTTCCTGCACAGCAAGGAGAAGAGCAGGATTAAGTCTGTCCAACAGCCTGGAGAATTTCCCAGCCCATCCATCCCCACCTCGGATCCACAGACTTTCCTTCCCTACATCAAATCCCCAGGGATGCTCTGCTGGATCCCATCAGCTGGGAGGAGCCAGGCTGAGCCTCGGCTGGATGCGGTCCCCAAGCTATCCTGCCCCGAGGCTGCAGAGCTCTCTGGGGAGCTGCAGGATGAACCCCCAGGGTCTCACCGGTCCCCAGATGGTCACACAGTCCTCCAGGCTGTCACGGAAGTTGTTGGGCTCAAAGGGGTGCCAGTAGGTGAACCTGACAGGCGTCCCGTCCGACCACTCAAAGTTCATCTGCAGCTTGAGGTCATTTAGGCCAATCCAGAGCTCTTCCACTTCTGCCGAGACAGGAAGATCAGGGGTGAAATTCCCTCTACTTGGCTGAAACCTTGCAGAAACCCTCCCCCGTGCCACGAGCTGCCCACGATGGGGGCACAACTCAGCAAAGCATCCGCACCTCCCTGAGAAAAACCCTGGCAGAGGGGTGCTGGCAGCAGCAGAACCGTCCCAGTCCAGACCCGCGGGCTCAGCTCCAGCCGGCTACTGGTTTTCAACCATTCCCTCCCATCCTACCCTGCAGGGGAGTGATGGCTCGTCCCCCTCCTTTCTCCACCCTTCTCTAGCTCCTGCCTCCCTCAGCATTAAGTCCCTGCAGCACCCAGCCCCATCCTGGTCCCCAACACATCCCAGTGTGGAAACCTTCAGCGCAGCGACAGGCAGGTGAAACCAGCACCTGTGCACCCGAGGCAGGAATCCCCCCTTCACCTTGTGCCCACGTCCCAGGCAGATCCAGCAGAAGGAGGTGCAGCCTCCTCCACTAAGCCCAGCAGGACTCTTTTTTCCCATCTTTCTCTACATCGATAGCTGGGATTGGTGCCATTCCCGGCTGCAGCTGCCTATTGTCCTCCTTGGCATCACAGGCTCCCAGCGACAGCCTCTACATTTTCTGGATGTGTCCAGGGCACAGACTCCTCCAAGCAACGAATCACCTCCCAGCCTGGGGCCTCTACACCCTTCAGAGCCACGAATCGATTCAACTTTGCACCCTCCACCCCATGGAAGTGACCTTTCCACAGACCCCACAGCTGGATGGGAAAGCAGCCGTGGGCCTGGCAGGCTCCTCCTTACCTTGCTTGACCTGCTTGGTGACGAACTCCAGCTCGGAGAGGGTGTGGATGCTGACCAGGTCCCCTCCGCTCCGCAAGCAGGTCTTCTTCGCCTCCTGCCAGCTCTTCTTCTCTCCCACCAGGCGGTAGCAGTTGGACTGGAAGGGCTGCCAGCTGGGCTCGCAGTCCACCTTCACCTCCGACCACGAGTCTGGCAGGGCAAAAGGCACCCTGAGGGCTCCCATCCCGCTCGCCAACCCTCTCCTCAGCAAGGAGGGGACCACGGGCAGGGACCACAACCCCACGGGGAGCTCAGGGGCCAAACCCAGAGCAACAGGGGGAAACTACAGCCAAAACACAGCGTGTGACAGCCAGGAGCAAGCAGCAGTGGTTTTAGAGCTCTGGAGACAACACAAACCCCCTTCCCTTTGCAGAGGAGCAATGGCAGAGCAGAGAGCACCCCGTCCCCTTGAAGAGCACAGAAGACACCCTGCTCCTCTTCAGTCCTCCCCTACCACCCAACCTGTAATTGCACCAAGTGTTTCTCGAAGGATGCTCCTTGCGGAGGATCCAAGCACCCCCTGGTAGCTCCATCACTGCTCTGCACTCCCAGCACCATCAGATCCCCAGGGGCTGCTCCGGGATGCCCTGACCACACTGGGATGGGGGCCCACGTGCTGGGATCCGGGGTCACTCATCCCCCGGCTCACCCGTCAGGAAGGGGTCGGCCGTGGCGTTGGGCTTCTTCTTGCAGACGTAGGGGAGGGCGATGCCGCAGTCGCGGTTCTGCCAGCCCCCCGAGGACTCGGTGCGGATCACCCCGCAGTTCTCCTCACTGGGGTTGTCGGGCTGGTCTGGAAACGGGGCGAGGAGGGGAACACGCTGCTGAGGGGCTGGGGCAGAGCCAGCAGGGCACAGCTCTCTGCTCCAGCGCCAGTAAAGATCCACTTATTTCGTTATTTTGCACGATGAAGACATGATTTCCCCCCCTGCCATGCTCACGATTATTTATTGTGCCTCAACCTATGAGAACCTGGAGCATCACTGTGTTACCTAGAAACACTGACGGCAGTTGTGGGGTCACGGTACCAGACCTGAACTGACCCCAAACCTCCCCAGGGGTATCAAGATCCCCATAAAAGCCTCTGGGTGACAGCACCAGGCACAACCACAGCAACCCTGGCAATGAGTCCTGAGCACCCCGGGGCTAGAGAGGGGCACCCGCAGCTGGGGGCTGCTCCTCAGCCACACTGCAGTACCCAGCTGGGACTCAGACCTTCCAAACAGGGAAGCTCAACCCAGGCAATCTGCAGGGCTGCCAAGAGTTTGCAGAGGGAACATTTCCCCTCTGGCACGTTGTGTGCCCCCTCCAGATCCGAGGATGCTCCTCAGCCCCACGGGGCTCTGTCCCCAGGCAGTGAGGGGACACCCAGCATCAGCCCAGGCCACCTCCCCGGCCATGGGGCCAGCTCTAGTGGCCACAGGCTGTTCCCCAGGGCCCCCGTCACCACCATGACCCTGACACCTCACCGCTCTCCCAGTTGAGGTACTTGAGGGGGGAGTTGTCAGACCACTGCCAGCCTCCGTTGATGTCCAGGTCGTTGAGCCCGATCCAGAGTGTGGAACTGTATCCTGACAGCAGCCCTGGGACCAACACCGCCAGAGGGGCAGGATCAGTCCCCTCAGCTCCAACTCAAACCCCAGCTGGTCACCATCCCCAGAGCAGGCAGAGCAACCTGGTCCAGGTGTCACCGGCTCTGCCCCGGGTGAGGGGGCACAGCCGGGCTGCCACGGTCTCACCGTTGATGTAGGTCTGCTCGTGGATCTCGGTGATGCTCAGCAGGTTGGCCCCTTGCTGCTCACAGCTGTTCCAGGCCTCTCGCCACGACAGCGTTGACTGGAAGTTGAACTGGTAGCAGCTGTTGGTGAGATGGTCCTTGTCCCAGAAGGTCTCGCAGTCGTTGCCTGCAGGGAGGAGCGGGATGAGCACCCAACACAGCCTCATCCGCAGCTCCAAACCCCCCCAATAACCCAGTAAACACCAATAACACGTGAGCTCCAGCACCACAGGCTGCTTGTGGGAGGAGGGATGAAGCAGGAGGAAAGGGGAGAGGTACGAAAGCCCCCAGGAGGGATGGACACGCGTTTTCTGCTTTTCCCTACAGGACGCACCAGCCCTACTTACTCTTTATGGGGCAGAAGCCCCACCGCTCGTCCTTGCCGTAGTCCTGGGTGGTGGCGCACCAGAGGTGCCCGTCCTCCCGCCCCGTGCTGGTGCACTCGTGAAACCACTGGTTGTCGTACTTGAAAGGGATGGTGCACGGCTTCCCGTGCGAGTTGCCCTGGATGGTGTAAATCTCTGCGGGAAAAAGAGGAGCCCTCGCTCAAGGCTGCGTCTGCAGGGGACTGGTTTGGGGTGAGGGGTGCGGGTTGGACCAGCACGGGGGCTAGCAGGGTGCCCGGAGGCCCCCCCACTCCCCATCACCCCAGTCCTGCCTGGTTTTCCAGCCGAGCTCCCCCTGCAGCTCCCATTTCAGGGCTGGTTTGAGTCACGGGACAATCCCAATGCCCAGCGAGGCGTTACCAGAGTACGGCACGGAGCACAGATCCTCCTCGGTGTCGTACGTCCTCCACTGCGAGCCACGCGCCTGGTCCCCTCTGTCCAGGGAGGAGTTGCCCGGGCGGGCGCTGAGAAGCTGGGAGAGCTGCTCCCCGAGGCCGCGGCAGCTCCAGCGCATGTTGACCGACTCCCGGTCGCACTCGTAGGTGGCCAAGGGGTGCAGCCCCGTGGTGGCGTTGGCCCCGTGCCACGACACCCCCAGGCACTGCATGGCCCCCACGTTGAAGAGGCGATTCCTCGAGACCCATTTCCACTGCTGGGCCGGGGCGCTGGCGTTGCAGCCCTTGGCGAGCCTCACCAGCGAGTCCTTCGTCTCCAGGCAGCCCTGTGAGCCCGTGTTATAGATGAGGAAGACTTTGGAGTCTGGGGAAAAAAAAAAAACAGAGGGAAAGGGTTAAAGCGCGGCTGGAGATTCAGCATCTTGTGCAGCAGCCAGAGCGTCCCGGCTCCCCTTCACGTTATGTTTTGGGTGCGTCTCTGTGCGCAGCACCCAGCACGCAGGGAGACACCTGGAGGAACAACCCCAGGGTTTATCCCGACGCTTGTGCGATGGGCGAGGGGCTCCGGGCAGGGCGGCTGGATGGGTGTTTGTGCCCAGAAATGGCTGAAGCCTCGCGGCATCGCATGAAGCACAAACCAAGCAGTTTCCAGGCGCTGGAGCCGGAGCGCAGAGCTCGGCTGCTCTAACAGCATCATCAGAGCTGTTCAACAGCGAGTTCCCATGGGCAGCACCGGCTGCAGCCTCCCGAGCAACCAGTCCCATGCCGAAGGTGCCAACGGCTCCAGCACTGGCCACCTGCTCCACAGGAAAGAGAACGAGCAGGGAAACAGCGAGCGCATCCGTCGGTTTTATGTGTAACTGGGGGCTTGCTAAGAAAAACAGCAGAGAAAACAAGGAGCTCAGGGAAAGTCTCCAATTGCACGAACGAGGCGTGACGGAGAACACCTGCCCCGCAGCCGCGGCTCTCGCAGGCACAACCCAAACCCCAGCAAGTCCGAAACGTCACGTCGAGACGCTCCGCAGTCCAGCCCAGGCGCTGGGAGGCAGGGGCAGCACGAAGGGAATCGCTGCCAGCTGATAAAGCCCTTGGCAGAGCCGTGGGACGAAAGAAGGCTGCTCCCAACCCCGACTGGACCCACAGCCCAGCCCTGGTCCCCACGGCGATTCCTCAGCCCCCAGCACCACCGGGGCCGTCCCAGCACCAGAATCCAGCTCAAACCCTCGATAAACCAGTAAACCCAGGACACGACACCGGGATGTTTTGCTCCAGCTGACGTGTCATTTTTAAAAGACCTTTTATTTCTCCAAATCCACGTTTCTAAGCTGAAAAGCTGCCCTGGGGCTCCAGCAGCTGCCCCAACACCCCAGCAAAAAGCTGCCCCAAGCAGCTCACCAACAAGGCTACTTTTGTTGGGTTTTTTTTTTTGTTTTTAAAGCCACTCATTTTCTTTCCACCACGAGTCAAAGCGAACTCGCGGGCCCCGCTATATTTAGCTTTGGTTTGCTTTGGGTTTTTGCCACTGAATGAATTTTTTGGGCTGCAAAGGTTTTCATTTCCTATTCCCCCTGCAACCTCCCCCCTGCCCCAGCTCTGTTGTTACAGGCGGCTCCAGCACATTCGAGCAACAAACATCTCGGCTCAGAGAACTTTCCCGACTCGGAAAAAAGAAATGGAGGGAGGAGGACACCCCCAGCTCATTTCAGAGCTTCAGCATCGAACCAGCTCCAGGAAAGAAATGATGTAAAAACCCCTTTCCCCAGCCAAGCGGACAGCAATGATGATCCCAAAGAAATAAAAGCGAAGCCTGTTCCCCGGTGATCTCCAGGGAGTGGATCCTGTGCACATGCAAGAGGAAAAAGGCAGCAGCGTGTCCAGAGGCCATGGAGATGATGCGAGGGCTGGAGCGGCTCTGCTAAGGGGACAGGCTGAGGGAGTTGGGGGTGTCCAGCCTGGAGAAGAGCAGCTTCCAGTGCTGAAAGGGGCTCCAGGAAAGCTGGGAAGGGGCTCTTGATCAGGGAATTTTCTCAGGAAATATTTTTCAAATCGTGGCAGGGGAAAATAAAAAAAATCAGCAAAAATTCCAACAAGGCTGATTTCAGCTGGTTGAAGCTCAGGGTCCCTAATGCTGGTGTTTGTTCAATGTGAGCTGGCCTGATCCTGAGCTGGCCCTCAGCTCCTTCCCTCACCAAACACCCACCCCACATGCTGGAATCAGCCACAGCATCACCCAGCCCATCGCTCTCCCTGTCCCATACACATGGGTGAAGTCACCACCTGCCCCAGGCTGGGGCTTTAGGCACTGCTGGGGTGACGCAGCATCAGCGCCATGACCTGCTGCACCCCAGGACCAGCACTCAGGCAGGATGAAGCCTCCCTGGGGCTCAGGCTGATGCCAGAGCGCGTCGCAAGAAGCACCTTTCCTACCTCGTACAGAAAAATCTGCTGCAGCACGAGCACCGCGGTGGTCGTTAGCATCAGGGATCAGCAACAGCACAACCCTCCCCACTTATCTGCTAACCTGGCTTTGTGAGAAAATACGAATAGTGCACTGGGAAAGCCCCAGAGGAGCTCGAGGAGTCGGTGTCGGGGTGCTCAGTGCCACACGGCACCTCGCGAGGGCAGCCAGGCAGCGGCACCGTGCTCAGGGGAAGCTGCCCAGACTGGAGGGGGCAGCCCCGGGGCCAGAAAAAAGCACAAAATATCATTTTACTCTAAAAAGAGAAGAACTGGAGGTAGGAAATTATAGGTTATGGGGTTTGGGCTGCCTCGCGGGCAGAAGAGACCAAAAATGCTGCCCCAGGTCATGAGAAGGAGATGGAGCTGTTGGATGGGGTCCAGAGGAGGCCACGGAGATGATCCGAGGGCTGGAGCAGCTCTGCTAGGAGGCCGGGCTGAGAGAGTTGGGGTTGTTCAGCCTGGAGAAGAGCAGGAAACCTCAGAGCAGCTTCCAGCACTGGAAGCAAACCCAACCCTGGCAGGAGGCAGCATCCCAGCAGGACTGCGAGTGCCCCTGAGCTTCCCAGGGCCCTTCCCTCCGCAGCCACGGAACAGCTACAGGAGGCTCCGGTCAGAGACGCTTCTTGGGCTTTTGCACCCACTTGCAAGCTCGAGCACCAGGACTCGAGCCCAGACCTGGACTCCAAACTCCCCCAGCAGATCCTCCCAACCAGCTACAGAAACACCCCTGGCAAATCCTGCCAGACCCTCCTCCCCACACGCAGAGGAGCTGCCTGCACACCCCGAGCCTCTCCCTCCCTCTCCGACATCTCCCAAGCAGGGCCAGCTCAGAGCAGCTCTGCTGCACCATGTCCCACTCTTCCTCCTCCTCCTCTGTGGAGAAGCTGTGAGAGCAAAGCCAAACCTCACGCTTTCCAGCAAGGACGCCGCCTCCTCCCAGCCACGCAGAGACCTGCCTGCTGCCTCCAGCTCCCTGGCACGGAAACCAGCCGGAGCGACGAGGCAGCGTGACGGGGGGGACAGCGGAGCTGGGGCTGGGGGGGACACGCTGGCTCGACCGCAGAAATTCTCTCCTCACCCACAGGGGAAAGACCAGGACGCTCCAGCACAGTGGGGAGAAACCAGCCTTCGGCATCGGGGGCTGAAGGCTGCAGAGATGGAGAAGCTGAGATCCCTTCGGGCAGCCCTCAAGGGAGGTTTTACACCCTGTGTCTGGCTCCAGACTCTGTATTTTTTTTTAATTTAAAAAAGCAAGTTTTTAGCCAGCAGAAAATCTGAATTGAAGGGAGTTCAGTTCGCCCCTACCCACAGCAGCTTTCCCACCCCGCAGCAAATAAGGAAACTTTGCAACCTGCAATTTTAGGGAACGTGGGTGGCTCTGGATGAGAGGCAACAGGGGACACGAAGGCTGCTGGTGGTGGTCGATGTAGAAATCTTCGTGGCACAAGCACCCCGGCACCACCCTGGCCCGAGCACATCCCAGCCCGGCCACCCACACCGGGGCACCCAGAGCATCCCTGCTCCCTCACGCTGGTCCCCCTCCCGTCACCTGCAACAGATGCCGGAGCAAATCTGAGAGGAGTGAGGCTACAGCTGGGTCCTCGTTCCAGTTATCCCGGGGCTGAAGCAGCTCCAGGGCCCTGGTCATAATTTCATCCGACTGCAGCCACAAGCAAATGCCCCCCTGACACCCCCTCGGCTCCTCGAGGCTCATCGGAGCATCCACTGATGGCAGAGCCCTCCCTGCAGCTCTGGGGCTGCGCTGGGGCTCAGCCTCATCCCATAGAGCCCTCCCTGCTGCTCTGGGACTGTGCTGCGGCTCAGCCTCATCCCGCAGAGCCCTCCCTGCTGCTCTGGGGCTGTGTTGGGGCTCAGCCTCACCCTGCAGAGCCCTCCCTGCAGCTCTGGGGCTCATCCTGCAGCTTCCCTGGGGTGAATCCTCCCCCTCCTTGGTGCTCAGGATCAGGCTCACCCTTTCTTTGGGGTGTCCCAAAACCCCAGCTCCAAGTCCGCTTGAGTGGGCGGCCGAGCATGCACCATCTCCTCCTCGAAGGTTTCTGAGCCGCTGACTCGGTTTGCTCCAAACCACCTGGCAAAGGCAGCAAACCCTCAAAGCACCATGTGGTGCCCCGGTCACAGCAACAAACCAGGCTCCGTCAGGGATCCAAGACCCAGGAACACCCTGGGGGCTGCAGAACCCCCTGCCAGAGAAGCAAGGCGGCTGATCAACACCTGAATTCAGATTCACGAGCCCGTGCAAAAGTTCTACCCATAACATCCTGCAGCACCAAAACGCTTCACTCGCAAGCGGCTCCCAGCCTGAGCCTCCTGGGTTCACGTGCTCTCACCCACCGGAGGCCAGGGCCCAGCAGCACCAACCTGCTCCAAACCACTGGATTTTCAGTCTGTTATTGCTGCTCGAGGGCAAGCGGTGATGCCAAAACCCACACCAAACCCACACCGTGCCCAGCAGGAAAGGCTGTGGGAAGCGGCAGCTCATTCGCAGTAAACAAGGGGATGCACCAGGTTGGGGGGGGACGATGAGCAACAGGGAAGCAAAACCCTTTGGAACAAGAAACTACAGAAAAAGAGCCCAAAAGTGTTGCCTGTTACATAGAGAAGGGGTTCAGCTGAGAGCCAGTCCCTGCCAGGCTCGGTCTGCACAGACCTGCAGCATGAGAGGGAAATCGCAGTATGGGGAGAGACCCAGCTTGAAAATTCACCCTTGGGTGACGTTTGGGACTGCAGGACACCCCGGCTGCACCCCAGCACTGACCCCGACTGCACCCCAGCACTGAGCCCGGCTGCACCCCAGTATTGACCCCAGCTGCACCCCAGCACTGAGCCCGGCTGCTCTGCTGACGGAGGCTGCAGGAGCACAGAGCAGCCCCAGCTCCATCTTCGATTCTGGCGTCGCCATCGCCTGCATCCGCACCCCCAGCAGCCAGCGCAGGCGCGGCCGGTGCCAACCTTGAGCTCAGGGCACGGAGAAGAGCAGAAGCACTGGCCACTGCCAGAAAGAGCAGCGAGTCCTGGCCCAGGGAAGGAGCCTGTGTGCCCCTCCAAGGCCTGGGAGAGAGGAGCAGCGATAAGAAAAGCAGCAGCTGTACCCGTGGGAACTCCGGAGAGCAGAGCTGGAGCATCTCTGCTGCCACCGACCACATGCCCAAGAGCATCCCCGGCGCGCAGGGAGGGTCCCACTGCTCTGCCTCCCCCAGGCTGCCTCTGGCCATCCACAAACTCTGCAATCCCTCAGAAAAGAACTTCACATTTAAAATAAAGAGCCAGGAGGGAAGGAAAAGCAGCCAGTACCAGCAGCCTCCGGGCACACCACGACCTTCTGGAGGCACCAGCGACTGCTCCTGTCTGGGAGCTCGTGGCAGACACCAACCCACCGACATCCACAGCTCCTAAATCAGAGGTTTGCACCCAGCGATGCTGCCCAACACCCCACAGGCTCCCCCTGGCCCAGAACCCCCAGCTCCATCTTGGTTTTAAATCAAAATGACCTTTAACAAAGCTTTTCTCCCTCTGTGCTCTTTGCTCGCCTCTTGTCCAGCGCTCAAGGCCAAGGTCAAGGGAAGCGGGGCTGCTCCCCGAAGAGCCCAAAGTCTTCGTGTCTGAATTCCAGCAGAGGAAAGGTCTGAATCCCCCATTCCTGGTCTCAGCACCATCCTGCAAACGTGCTGCTTATGTGGAAAGTCCCATCCACGTCCCCGTTGCGGTAGCACGAAGCAGAGCGCAGGGTCGAGCTCTCTCCGGGCTGGGGACGAAGGGAGCATCGTGCTTGAGGAACGCCCCGGACCCCCTGCGAAGAGCCAAACCTCCGCCCCGGGGCTGAAGAGAACTCCCAAGAACCCAAAAGTCAACCCACTAATCATTTTCTAATCCTTAATTAATTAAAGATGGGTCCTGTAAGGAGAAACAGCGCATCTGTGCGGGTCCCTCTTGGGCTCTGAGCAATCTTAAGAATGAGAAAAATGTCGATGCTCTGCGGGCTCAGCACAGTTTAAATTAATTAAAATCCTGCTCCTCGGCTGCACGTGAAGAACAAAATTTCACAAATTGCTTAAAAATGAACCTTTTGAGGGACTTGCGGGGTCAGGATGGGTCAGAGCGGGCTGCGAGGGGGGCGGCTCCTGGTCCCAGAGGGGAATCGGCCGGGTGAGACGGAGCTGAGGAGGGTGGGATGCTCTGAGCACCCGCTGAGGCGCTGGAGCCAGAGCCTCCCGCTCTGGATTTATCAGCTGGAAAGGATGATTTAGCAGACAAGAACGATGCCCCCTTGGCAGCCGAATGCTTTGATTTGGGGGCAAAAAGTTTCCCTGGCAAATCTTTCAGGAAGAGGGAAGGCAGGAGCGCGCCTCCGCCTGCAGGGAAAGGTGGAAAAGCCAGAAATGAAGCTGAGGAGAGGAACTTGCAACGTGGCTTTAACCATCCCCGTGACCTGATGCCTGCAAAGCCCCTTCTCGCGCGCTGGCGAGGGGTCCCGGGGCAGCACCTTCCCTGGCAAAGCCGCTGGGGCCCTGGTCCCGCTCCGGGGAAGGGGATGATTCTGCACCGAAGGCAAAAACCTCTTTCTTTTCATTCCTGTAATTCTTGCGCAAGCAGCCAGCCCGCTCCCCGCTGCCTCGTCCCGTCCCGCCTGGCAGGCTCAGAGCACAGAGGGGTCCCCAGGACAGAGGGGTGCCCAGGACAGAGGGGTCCCCAGCGGGGCTGACACCTCCCCTCCCTTCCTTCATCCCAAATCATCCAAAGAAGAACTCAGAGCTGCATTTGCTGCGCCAGCGGCCATCCCCGAGGCTGCTCTGTTGGCTCTCCAGGCTGTAAATCCTTCCCTGGGTTCCTTTCGCCTCCTCTCCTCCCAGCAGCTCCGCTGGGTCCCAGCACTGGGCACCAGAGGGATGGAGAAGCTGACCCAAAGCACCAGCAGCACCGCCAGCTGCTGCCTCAGTTTCCCCACGACAGAAACAGAGCAACCGGCACCGAATTCTCACCAAAAAGCCACAAACCTCATGCCAAAAGCCCCCTTCCAGCTTCCCCGCTGTGCTGGGGGTCTGGGTCTGGCACCAAGCCCTCCAGGATGCTCCTTGGGGACAGCAACGCTGCCTGCTGGGCCCTGCGAGAGTGACCTGGCAACGCGCTCGAGGACTCTTGGGATCAACCCAGCCCGACCCCAAAATGCCAGCGAGGATCCGTTCCGAGCTGCCAACCCAGCCTGGTGCTGCGGGACCTCGGTTGTGGCACCTTCCTCAGCGCCGTCCCCTGCCCCTTCGTCCCTGGGGGCGACGTGGGGAGCGAGGGAGGAAGATTTGAGGTGTTCGCACCCACCCACCCGCCCGCCTGCGGGATGCTCGGCAGGAGCCGCGCGGCACCAAGGGCTGCAGGGAGCTCAAAGCCGCCTTGTTCCTCGCCCAAGCCCGACATCGGCGGCCACCGCGCTCGCGCCGCGGGACAGAGGGGTCTCTGTGGGACAGAGGGGTGCCACACGGGCGCTCGCCAGACCCCCCGGCCCAGCGGCATCTCTCGGGGGGAAGCAGCCAGAATCGGTCCTTACAGGTCGATGGAATCAATCAACCCCTAAAAAACCACATGGGGAGGAATCGGGGACCTCGAGAAAGACACGAGGAGGTTTAAGGGGAATCCAGCTGCGGGAAGGGGGCGTTGGGACATCTCCCACCAGCAGCAAAGCCTGGGGCTGCTCTCCTGAGGGGAGGGGGTCTCCTTCCCCATCGCCTCCTCCCTTCTCCAGCTCCTACACGAGCGGTTTCTCCTGGCCGAGCTCCTTGGTTCCTGGGTTGGAATCGTCGCCCAAAACAACCAACCAACCAAGCCCAAAGCGACGGCAACGCCGCAGCCGCAACTCATGGCGACGGGTCCAGCCTGGGGGCCGAGGAGCACGGCCACGAGAAACCGGGGGGGCAGGAGATGGAGAAAGAGATGGGGGAGAGGGGGAAAAGGAAGAGAATAAGGGGAAAAAGAAGAGGAATGGGGAAAAGGGAAGAAGAGGAATGGGGAAAAAGAAGGTGAGAAGGGGAAAGAGAAGTGGGACGGGGAAAAGAAGAGGGAAGGGGAAAAGGGAAAGGGAAGGGGGGAGGAGGGCGCAGTCCCCTCCTGTGCTGCCGCTTCCAAATCTGCTTTGTTTTTGCTCAACTCACTCTAATAAAACAGGCCGAGGGTTTAGAGCGGTGCAGGCAAAAGTAGCCAATGTGGTTTTTTTTAAAAAAAAAAAGTTTTCTCACTCTGGCAACAAAAGCAGTTGCAGCCCTGGAGGATCCTGGGGAAAAAGTGTCTGAAGCGGCAGTTCGGGGGCCCGAGGAGCCTCAGGCACTCGGGGTCTTCAGAGGGTTCGAAAGAAAACAACAAACCCCCTCGGCTCTAGGGTGAGGAGATAGTGAAGAAAAAAAAAAAACCAAAACAAAAAAACCAAGGGATCTGCGAACAGCCCCGGGGGCCCCGACCCCGCGGGGAACTTTCTCCATGGGATTAACCGCCAGGGGACGGGGGGAACCGGGGAAAAGCTCCAAAAAGCTCCAAAAAGCCGCTTCCCGAGCGACCCCCCCCGGCCCGGACAAAGGCTGGAGCGGAGCTGCGGGACCTCCCGGACCCCCCGGACCCCCCTGCGGGCGCTAGAACCGATCGCGGAGGCGGCGGAGCGGCCACGGGAGGAGGCGGCGGAGCGGAGAAAACAAACGGCGGCGGGACGAGGGGCCAGCGGGGGAGGATGGAGTAAAACAAACGGCGTTAGAAACCAACCAGCCATCCCGGGAGGAAACAGAGGGGAAGGAGTTAAACCGCGCGGAGCAGAACGGGGGGGGGGGGGGGGCAGCCCGTTTGGGGTCCCCCCGCCGGTCCCAACCCCCCCGAGCTGTCGGGATGGGGGGGGCAGGGGGCTCGGTCCCACCTGGGTGCGCGGCGACCAGCAGCGGCCGCAGGGCGAGCAGAGCGGCCACCCGGGCGAGCAGCGGGGCGAGCGGCACCGAGAGCGGCGACACGAGCCCCATCCCGGCCCCGAGCGACAGGCAGGGCGGGGCGGGGAGGGGGGAGGAGGAGGAGGAGGAGGAGGGGGAGGAAGGAGCGGGATGAGGAGGAGAGAGAGGGGAGGGA
>WAAB01007240.1:14248-24711 GCA_013389865.1 Piaya cayana | reverse complement strand
ACTCCTGGTCTGATGGTCAGGAGGGGAAGGAAGAACAAAAAGAAGTTCAATGGAACTGGAACCCTTGTCTGGTTTTGGCAAGTTCAATATCTTCTGTGGAATGTATCATAGAATAGGTACAATTGCAAAAGAGCTCTAAGATCATCTAGCTCAACCGTCAGCCTAACACCACAATCATAGAATCATAGAACAACCAGGTTGGAAGAGACCCACCGGATCATCAAGTCCAACCATTCCTATCGAATATCTACTAAACCACATCCCAAAGTGCTTTTTGAATGCCTCAGGGATGGAGACCCCACCATTTCCCTGGGCAGGCTGCTTCAATGCTTCACCACTCTTTTGGTAAAGAAGTTTTGTCTAATAAACAATCTAAACATCCCAAAGTGCAACTTGAGGCCATTTCCTCTCATCCTATTTCATGTGATATTATATGTGTGTGCAGAGGGATGGGCATTTCTTTCCTATGCGACTGTTCTGGAATTGTCACTTTATTCTGGACAATAATTTCTGGAGAATAATTTACAGTTATGTACATGAGTCATCTACTAAACTGCGGTTCCATCTAGACCTCCATTTCTGTGCTAGCTCATAAGATTTTCATGCAGTAGCACAATTTTGCTTGTATTCCTATGACTGCAGGCAAATGTTTAAATATTTTACAAATAGAAACCCATTTTTAATGAATTTTTTAAGCAAAGATGTAATGCTTCCATTCGCATTTGCTTTGAAGAGTTTCATCCATTTTAAAAAATGCCCCAGCCAGGGCTTGAACTGGGAAAGCAACGACTCTTTCAGCCGTTACGCATACAAACAAATTCTGCACTGAATACACGTGATCACTTTTGAGATTCTGGTTACACTGGAAACATTTAATTACAATCATATTTCTGTTTAAATATTCCCTTACTACCCAGTTTCCAACTTCCCAGAAATCCCAACGTGCCCTCACACAAATCTGAGCAATGCAGAGGTGAAGGTCGTGTCTATGTGAGAACTAGAGACTTAGAGAGGTGCCTGAAAGGAAGGAGCTGGCTGGCATATGGGTGGACGAGGTCCTGAGGGACATGGTTTAGTGTTTGATAGGAATGGTTGGACTCGATGATCTGATGGGTCTCTTCCAACCTGGTGATTCTGTGATTCATACATTGAGCTATATTCTGTATAGATTTTACATCCATGTCATAGAATCATAGAACAACCAGGTTGGAAGAGACCCACTGGATCATTGAGTCCAACAATTTCTATCAAAATGCATTAAGGCAAATGAAAATAATAGTCTCCACAGTGAGACTTTTTTCAAAGAGTGTTCCTAAACAATTATTCAGCCCACCAGAGAAGGTGACTCAACCACCTCCCTGGNCCCCAGCTCAAGAAAGACAAGGAACTACTGGAAAGAGTCCCGTGATGGACCACAGAGATGTTTAGGGGACTGGAGCATCTCTCTTATGAGGACAGGCTGAGATACTTGGGTCTATCAAGCCTGGAGAAGAAAACACTGAGAGAATAACTTAGCAATACTTAGAGATGTTTAAAGGACAGGTGTCAAGAGAATGGGGCCAGACTTATTTCAATGATGCCCATCAACAGGACATCAACAGGAACACAGAAAGTTCCACTTCAACATGAAGAGAAGATTTTTTACTGTGAGGGTGGCAGAGCACTGAAACAGGGTGTGAAAGGAGGCTGTAGAGTCTCCTCTGGAAATATTCAAAACCCACCTGGACACATTCCTGTGCAACCTGCTGTAGGTTACCGTGTTTTAGACTCTAACCCCTACCACTCCCTGATTCTGTTAGTGGATCATTAATCATAGAAATCACCAGGCTGGAAGAGACCCAACGGATCATCGAGTCCAACCATTCCCATCAAACACTAACCCATGTCCCTCAGTCCCTCATCCACCCGTGCCTTAAACACCTCCAGGGAAGGTGAATCAACCACCTCCCTGGGTAGCCACCAAGCCACCTGCTTGATAAGATTACATTGATTTCTTTAACATTATATTATTGCAGCTGGCCTGCCTAGCAGATCCAACCATGTTGCAGTGTCTACAGCTGAGGAGGAGATGGTTTTCAGTCAGTGCTGTTACAGAGCTCCTACAGAGGTGCAGTCTATAGACTTGTCTCATTGCTAGCTAGGCTGCAGGAGGCTTAGTAGCTTTATTTTTACCTCCCATGACAAGTTTCCATTCTATCTGAGCCACCATTGCCCTCCACGTGTTGTGGCCACCTTCAGTAAACCCCATTGCTACAGCAGTTCCTGCTTCTTCTAGCTGGACACACGCAGCTGCTGAGATATCTCAAAATCCTCTATTTCGAAAGCACAAAAAGCAACATGCACTCAGCAAGCAGTAACCGCATCATTCTTAGCAGGAAACTGAAGAGCAGCACGTCTCTAGGGTAAGATCATAAAAGTTTGAGCTCTGGCCATCAAGGAGTGGTGCTCATTACCCACTGGGCACACAGGGGGAAGTAAAATAGGATCAATTTAATAGAGGCAGGATTGTTCACCACTTCGAGTATCACATTTCTCCATTAAGCCAGGGAACGATTAAAACCTGTCCTCCTAATCTTTTACGGCACGCTATTTATGAGAGGTGCTGAAGAAAAACAGCTCGGAAGGTAATTAGATGAAGGACAATGAGTAGAAATTAACAGATTTTAGTGGCGAATTGCAGAATACGGGCACGTAGCCTGGCAGTAAAGACCAGGCCCAGCAAGAGTGGGGAACAGGAACCATTTCACACGGGAGCGTTATGATCCCGACTCAAGAGCAATGTCAGATATTCCAGCAGTATCTCACCAGACAGAGCCACAGAGCCAAATCAGGGTGCACCATGGGAGCAAGATTGTTATTTCTAGGCAGACTCCAGGCTGGTGGCAGGCAGAAGGAATCCATGTGCCAAGCAAAACTACTTAGCCAACTGCCTCTTCCCCAAATGTGAACATGTTGCTTTTCTTCTGCTTGGATGACTCCCTCTCCCCGCCACCCCGACAAATGTTGTCCTTAAACTAGGGTAAAGCAGCCCAATTCTCAGTGCTGCTAATAAAAGAACTCCCATTAAACACAAAATTTAATAAAATAAATTAAAGAAAAGCAGTCACCTAGGTAAAAACGCAGCAAAAAATTGGCTGAGGAAAAAACTGCTGCGGGAAATTTGGAGCAATCGGAAAACACAAACCAGGTTGCTCATTCTGCCAACATAAAGGCACCGGGAGGAAAATGATGAACTAGTTCCCCTGCTTAAACACCTGATTAACAGTTGTATCACTATAAAGCAATAATGAACAATTGAACTAGAGTCTTCATTAAAATAACACAGATGAGGAGGAAAAGATTTTTTTTAAAAAAATCATGATGTCAACACAAGCTTATTCCATTCACCAATCCATTGAGTAGGGGGGAAAGATTTTTTAAAAAAATCATGATGTCAACACAAGCTTATTCCATTCACCAATCCATTGAGTAGGGGGGAAAGATTTTTTAAAAAAATCATGATGTCAACACAAGCTTATTCCATTCACCAATCCATTGAGTAGGGGGATTCAAAAACACTCCAAGAAGAAAGTTTGGAGAAATAGTTCTCTGAAGACAAGGGAGAAGAACTTTCCTGCTTTATATGAGAACCCTAAGAACCAAACAATGAGATGAGATTATTTTCAATAAGTGTTTTCAAAACCTTGATTGGCACAGCCTGGTTCATCTCGGGTGTCAGTTGTAATGTGAATATACGGAGACAAATAAAATTCTTACAATTAAATCTGCTGGTGAAGCACAAGCACCTCTTCAAAGATTAGCGGGGCCAAATCTTTGGAAGAGGTTGAGCCTGAATTTTTATTGCATCCATCGAACATTGGGAATAGGCTATAAACACCACCAAAGACAGTGCACCTGGCATCTACATAGTGCTTAATTGAATTAACTGAGCAATCCCTAGACCATAAACAAAGCTCCATCTTTAAGGGGAAGATGTAGTCAAGTGCATAATGTATTTCCACGAAGTCCTTCCTGTCTTCTAGCTTCCCACTATTTCCAGTAATACTTCTTTCAATAGCAAACTCATCTCTGCCTAGTGCATTACACCAGGGGTAGAAGAGCCGGTTTAACAATCCAGCAGGACCCCTCCGGAGCAAGACAGAGAAGCACAGTAAGAGACTGCTCTGACAGAGGAGGGACCTCCCATTCCATCAGTCCTGAGAGCTAGTCCACTTCTTATCTCCCAAGTTAAAACTGTACTGCAACATGTTCTGCTTTTAGCAAAGTGGACTGAATTCTGATGGGTAATTCACAGTAAACCGGTAAAAGCACACAGACAAATCTGCTCTCAAACATCTCCCGGGACAACAGCCAGGGTTGACTATCATGTCATCCCAGCAAGCAAAGGCTCTGAGGAATTCGATTTAATGTATTGTAACACCTCTGCAGTAAATGCATTGCAGCAACCAAAGTATCAAGCAAAGGCAGCTACAGTTAACCCCAACATCTCCACTCTAAGTGCACAATCCAATACCAACATACACAGAAAAGAAAAATCCCTAGTTCTGAAAGTAATCTCTGCATGAGAAAAGGAGGCTGAGGGGAGGGCTCATTGCTCTCTCCAGCTCCCTGAAGGGAGGTTGTGGAGAGGAGGGAGCTGGGCTCTTCTCCCAAGGGACAGGGGACAGGACGAGAGGGAATGGCCTCAAGCTCCACCAGGGGAGGGTCAGGCTGGACATAAGGAAAAAATTCTTCACTGAAAGGGTCATTGGGTACTGGAACAGGCTGCACAGGGAAGTGGTTGACTCGCCTTCCCTGGAGGTGTGGAGATGCGGGTGGATGAGGTGCTGAGGGACATGGTTTAGAGATTGGTGGGAATGGTTGGACTCGACCCAGTGGGTCTCTTCCAACCTGGTGATCCTATGATACAAATCTTACTCCGCACAGTACAGGTTAATGGTATTAACTCATAAGCAGTCACAGAGACCCCTGTTCATACTGTCTCCTCCGATGTTGAAGAAGTCCTTGGAGTTCTGCTGTGGTTCTAGAACTAAAAGAATGATGAACAAGCAGCTACTGCAGGGCTTGATTTGTATCTGTCTTTCTGTTGACTGGTAGTGAGTTTTCCAAGTCGATCCCCCGACACACAGCAAGATGCTGGTGACTTGAGTGTATTCCTGATTGAAACAAGCAGGAATACAGAAGAGAAACAACTCCGAGAAACATAAACGTCATTAAGATTAACATCTCAGTATTTGTTAAAGTTCCATACGTAATTCACCATACCAGAATAATCCTTAGTTCTCAGCTAATGCTCTTGTTATAAAGGATTAATAATATTAATATATATATTAATAATATGACTCTGAAATGAAGGCAGTGAAAATTACAGCATATATTGGAGGCCAACGATAGGTTAGGGAACAGAAGTCAGATTTCACCTGGTATCTTTGCCGTGGGCTTTAATCACTAGTAAAACATGGCTGGGCTTACACAACCTTATTATGAACGTGAGCACTGTGTGTTACAGCTGGCTACACACCCCTCTGGGAGAGGTCTATTGATCGGCTGGAGAGGAAGATAACATTTTAATAACCATTTAATTACAATAAATTTTTCATGATCTGTTTACAAATGGAAACTTAAACTGTGACTAAAAACAATTGAAAGAAAATACCTTGCCCATTTCACAGCAGAGACGCCTGTAATCAGCACTATCAGCTAGCAAAATAGAAAATTAGAAATCCAAAGATATTTCTCTCATCTATTAAAGTTGGGAGGAATTTATGGTATCTTATTTTCACAAACTTTATTGGTTTAATCTTTGTTAAATTGCCCGGGAGCTTTATGTAAAATAGATAAAACAAAAGAAAATTTATTTATTATTTCTACAGCTTTCTAGGAGTAGCAGAGGGTGAACTCACTTGCTAAACCACTCTGAAAATGGTCCTCCATGAGCACGTGATGTCAAACTAACTGGGGTATTTCTCCTAAGCACAACAGAAGCAGAAAGAGTTAATTAACATTGGTAAAAATACTCTAGCATCCCCAGAAAGACAAACCAATTGAACCTACCTCGTCATTCATAAAATCAGCTTTGTGGCTTTACTGCACGTGCAGAAAGTAGAAAAACTGAGCTCTAGGAAGACAGATTTTAACTGAAGGGTGTTTTACCTGGCACTGAAAGGACTAAGATCAAGAATTATCTCAACTGCCTGAAGAAATGAGGGATCAACAACTGAACTGAAGGATCCTGAAGCCTTCGAGTAACTGAAGTGATGGAAAGATTTCATCCTAGCAGTGTTTGAGGACCACTTCCACTGGACCTCACAGTGGGCTCCAGAACAAAGACCTTTCATTTCTATAGCACGAGCGACCCGATTCTGTAGGTCAAGCACAGAACAGCACACGCTGCACTCAAAGGAAAATCAGAGCAGGGGTGTTTGCTACCCTAATTAAAACTATTTTGATGGAGAGGAGACACACAGGAACTCTACCAGTACCCGTTATCATTTATTAACCTCAGTCTCATTACCCATTTCTGTCATTTGAGATAGAACATAAAGCCAGCTGTAGCCTTCCCATCAATCAGTGCCAAAAAAAATGGGGAAAAAATATTAGACCTCTGTATCCAAGCCCCCTTTTCTTTATAATCATAGATCTATTGAGCTGGAGGAAATACCACACTACAGATACAGTGTATTCATCAAAATCCCCATTTTTATCACAGTGGTTATTTCAGTGCTGTTAAGGAAAAAGAAAATCCTTGTTCAAAAATTTATACTGGGAGCAGTGGAGGAAATTAGCCATGTGAGCTCACAACAACAGAAACATATTCAGAATGAGAAAAAGTCTCGCGTTGTACCCTCTTTTCAACTCCAGAACTATCTGATTTAACAGCTTCCAAAAGCAGCAGGGAATTTGCTGCTTTGAATTGCTTTCCGTATGTCCTGTGGGTCACTCCTACACACGCTCAGCTGAGCGAAGGTGAAACCTGTCCAAAGGGAAGGTAGCTCTACCCCTGAAATAGGCCAATGATGCTGCAGAGCGAATGAATAGTCACCTTCAGCAGAAGATTGAGTGAAGCTTCCCAAGAGCATCAGGTCTGCCAGTTTAAGAGGGGACTGTTTTGTTTTTAGAACGTGACTTGCTCTGGTAAAACAGTTTGTGGGCTTCTATGCAAGTTCATCACGTTCTGAACAGGCTAGAAACGTTCTCAGAAGACAGAGCAGGCTGGATCCTCATGTCTTAAATGAAGACAGACCCAGAGTTACAGCACTTTATGCTCTTGGGAAATACCCAAGGCCACTTTAACCCTGCACTCAGACCAGTACCCGCTGTAAGCATCCCCAGCGGTGGCAGGCACAGGATTTCAGCCCTTCTGCTTTAAACCAGGAGCTGCTGGCATTCAAATCCACAAGCTAACCCCCTTGAGAGGTGGGATGTGGAGAAGGAGAGAAACTCAGCCAAGCAGCTCAGGTGCTCTCAGGCAGACGGCTGGGCCAAGTACCTACTTCACACACAGAGCACCATCCTTTCCGTGTTCATAAGGGGATCACCCTTTCAAAGAACAGAGTGGGGAGGTATGGTTGAAAAGCTTAACACATCTCAAACTCTAAAACATCAAGCTCCAGGCAATGAAAATGAAATGGAGGAGCCTAGAAAAACTGGGAAATCGCAGTCCAATATAACCAGGGAAAATAGAGGCACACAGGGAGGGTACGATACAGTCAGCGTGGCAGTGCAATTGGTGTCAGCAAGCAGGTCAGACCTCGGCCCTCATGCTCTGATCAAGCAGTGGCTCTGGCTCGCCACTGGCAGAGTGCAAAAAACAGCAACACACAGCACAAATGTCTGATTATCCTTGAAACAGGGAAAATTGAGTCACCTTCCTTGGAGGGGTTTAAGGGATGGATGGACAATGTGCTGAGGGACATGGGTTAATATTTGATAGGAACAGTTGGACTCAATCTGGTGGGTCTTTTCCAACCTGATGATTCTATGATTCAGTTCAAATTCCAGTCTTGTTCCGCACAGACACAGGGGCACATACTCACATCACCAAGAGCAATGGAAGAAGGTTTTTTTGAAGGTGACCAAAAATGAACTGCCTGTTAGAAAGGGAGAGATCACTATATCCTTTCACTAAGGAAAATATTAGGGGCTTTGTTTCATTTCACTTGATATTAATGCTTGAGAAAAGAAAAACTAACAGCTAAAATTTTGGTGGTTGGGGTTTTATTGTGGGTTTGTTGTTTGGGTAGTATTTGATAGGAATGGTTGGACTTGATGATCTGATGGGTCTTTTCCAACCTAGTGATTCTATGATTTTATGATTCTAGTTATTTTCTTTGCAGCTAGTGACATTGGAAAGGTCTCATCAATTACAGGAAACCAAGTATGTTCTGTCACTATAAATACTTTGCAAAGGTGGGAAGGGTGGGATGCTTTGCAGAAGCTGTAAGTATTTGGTAAGGACACCTAGAAATTTGTATACCAAATACTGTTTTTAAACAGCATCTGGGTTTCGTGTGCATTATCCAGCCCTTTAAATGTCACAAATCCCACACCGTTTCGTTAGAGAAACATGCCAGGCACCACTAATTGACTAAATCAATAAATAGAGAAAGCCACGAAGGGAATGAAATGTTTTTGACACATACAAGCAGTTGTTGTCAATGTGCATAAGAGAAAAAACCTGCTTGCCCTTTATGCTTTAATTAAGGCAACCTTAGGAGCACAGGGTGAGAGACCTTTGCTGTGCACCCTCCTCACCATTCAGCTCTTAACTCCCTACTGTCTGGCCATTAGCAGTGGTCAAAAGCCTGTGGGCGCAAAATGAGTCACTGCGATCTCTCAGGAGCGGTTCAGCCACCAGATGGGTTCCCACTAAGCTTCAGAGACAAACTCAGAAAAGTACGTAATTGATTGTTGTCGTAACAGGGCCTTGTTATAAAGTGGTTTTATAGGGTTTAATCACAAGCCATCTGAAGGCTTAGAATCATAGAACAACCAGGTTGGAAGAGACCCACCGGATCATCGAGCCCAACCGTCTTTGGTAATATTTTTACTTTGCATATTTCTACATTTTCTTGAAGATTTTTAAAGCCTCCTTTGTCTCCAGAAGAGCTTCCCAAGATNTTGCATATTTCTACATTTTCTTGAGCTTCCCAAGGAGATTCTTGCAAGACTTTTGCAGTCAAAGAACTAACAAAAGCAGCAGTTTGGGTAGAAATCTTTCTCCAGAACCTTTCTCTAGGCTGATGAGCAGCCACTGAAATAGTGTAAGAAAACTTGCTTTGAAAACCCTGTAAGAAGTTTCATGAAAGCGCAGCTTTTGAAGCCACCGAGACTTGCTCTTTTCCCAGAGCTTTCCTTGCGTTCNAGCTTCCCAAGGAGATTCTTGCAAGACTTTTGCAGTCAAAGAACTAACAAAAGCAGCAGTTTGGGTAGAAATCTTTCTCCAGAACCTTTCTCTAGGCTGATGAGCAGCCATCGAAATAGTGTAAGAAAACTTGCTTTGAAAACCCTGTAAGAAGTTTCATGAAAGCGCAGCTTTTGAAGCCACCGAGACTTGCTCTTTTCCCAGAGCTTTCCTTGCGTTCTAAAACTCACTCCCCTGCAGTGCGAAGATGAGCGATCTCCTCTGGCAGCTGGGGCTCTGGGCCCCTGTTGAGTAGCTCTTGGTGCGATGCTCTTCTGTGCTGTTTGTGCCCCTCTGGAGGGCAGACAGTGCAGGGCTGTCCCTGTGAGTGACCATGCTAGCAGAGACAGAGTGCATGCCTGATGCATTATGTGACCTCAGCTGGTCCCTCAGTTCCCAGTAGAACCATTTACAGAGATTCATATTCCCCGGCTTAAATTTATCTAATATGTTGTACCTCTTGCTTTCCTCTTGCAGCCTAATTTTTAAAGGCGTCCCAGTGCGGACTGACAAGAAGCCATTTCAGTCTTTCAAAGACTCTCGTCCTCACCTGTGATCTTCTTTCTCTGAGACCCACAGGCTGGGATTGAAAGGGAAAACAATTTTAAGGGAAATCATAGCAACTATGGGCTAAGTTCAGTTAAGTGTCTCCTGACTTACAGGCTGCCCAGGGAGGTGGTTGATTCACCTTCCCTGGAGGTGTTTAAGGCACAGGTAGACGAGGTCCTGAGGGACATGGTTTAGTGTTTGATGGGAATGGTTGGACTCGATGATCCAGTGGGTCTCTTCCAACCTGGTTGGTCTATGATTCTATGATTTCTGTGTGACACCACAGAAGAAACAGTCCTGTTGACTTAATTCAGCTCCCGGTATTCATCAAGCACTTGGTTGTCCTGCCACTTCATTTATGCAGCCACAATCTCAGGCTGAAATGCTAAGAAGGCCCGTTAAGCTTTTAATTTTTATGACTTTGTCCCAACTTCACTTTCAACTCCCTAAATTTTCATGATGATGAGTAACATCAGAAAAATCTCACACACTCAACGATCTTAGGAGCCTT
>WAAB01007240.1:1529-14221 GCA_013389865.1 Piaya cayana | reverse complement strand
GTTTTTAAACAGCATCTGGGTTTCATGTGCATTATCCAACCCTTTAAATGTCACAAATCCCACACCGTTTCGTTAGAGAAACATGCCAGGCACCACTAATTGACTAAATCAATAAATAGAGAAAGCCACGAAGGGAATGAAATGTTTTTGACACATACAAGCAGTTGTTGTCAATGTGCATAAGAGAAAAAACCTGCTTGCCCTTTATGCTTTAATTAAGGCAACCTTAGGAGCACAGGGTGAGAGACCTTTGCTGTGCACCCTCCTCACCATTCAGCTCTTAACTCCCTACTGTCTGGCCATTAGCAGTGGTCAAAAGCCTGTGGGCGCAAAATGAGTCACTGCGATCTCTCAGGAGCGGTTCAGCCACCAGATGGGTTCCCACTAAGCTTCAGAGACAAACTCAGAAAAGTACGTAATTGATTGTTGTCGTAACAGGGCCTTGTTATAAAGTGGTTTTATAGGGTTTAATCACAAGCCATCTGAAGGCTTAGAATCATAGAACAACCAGGTTGGAAGAGACCCACCGGATCATCGAGCCCAACCGTCTTTGGTAATATTTTTCCTTTGCATATTTCTACATTTTCTTGAGCTTCCCAAGGAGATTCTTGCAAGACTTTTGCAGTCAAAGAACTAACAAAAGCAGCAGTTTGGGTAGAAATCTTTCTCCAGAACCTTTCTCTAGGCTGATGAGCAGCCATCGAAATAGTGTAAGAAAACTTGCTTTGAAAACCCTGTAAGAAGTTTCATGAAAGCGCAGCTTTTGAAGCCACCGAGACTTGCTCTTTTCCCAGAGCTTTCCTTGCGTTCTAAAACTCACTCCCCTGCAGTGCGAAGATGAGCGATCTCCTCTGGCAGCTGGGGCTCTGGGCCCCTGTTGAGTAGCTCTTGGTGCGATGCTCTTCTGTGCTGTTTGTGCCCCTCTGGAGGGCAGACAGTGCAGGGCTGTCCCTGTGAGTGACCATGCTAGCAGAGACAGAGTGCATGCCTGATGCATTATGTGACCTCAGCTGGTCCCTCAGTTCCCAGTAGAACCATTTACAGAGATTCATATTCCCCGGCTTAAATTTATCTAATATGTTGTACCTCTTGCTTTCCTCTTGCAGCCTAATTTTTAAAGGCGTCCCAGTGCGGACTGACAAGAAGCCATTTCAGTCTTTCAAAGACTCTCGTCCTCACCTGTGATCTTCTTTCTCTGAGACCCACAGGCTGGGATTGAAAGGGAAAACAATTTTAAGGGAAATCATAGCAACTATGGGCTAAGTTCAGTTAAGTGTCTCCTGACTTACAGGCTGCCCAGGGAGGTGGTTGATTCACCTTCCCTGGAGGTGTTTAAGGCACAGGTAGACGAGGTCCTGAGGGACATGGTTTAGTGTTTGATGGGAATGGTTGGACTCGATGATCCAGTGGGTCTCTTCCAACCTGGTTGGTCTATGATTCTATGATTTCTGTGTGACACCACAGAAGAAACAGTCCTGTTGACTTAATTCAGCTCCCAGTATTCGTCAAGCACTTGGTTGTCCTGCCACTTCATTTATGCAGCCACAATCTCAGGCTGAAACGCTAAAAAGGCCCGTTAAGCTTTTAATTTTTATGACTTTGTCCCAACTTCACTTTCAACTCCCTAAATTTTCATGATGATGAGTAACATCAGAAAAATCTCACACACTCAACGATCTTAGGAGCCTTGGGCCAAAAACGCTGGCCTATAAATCCTTAATGCAAGGATAAATCAAGCTGTGTGATTTTATTTAAGGGAACTTCTGTAAGCATGAAGTCTTCCCTTTCTCTATATATACACATTTCAGAACTGTACAAAAGCTCCTCTTAATAACAAAAGACTCGGGAAGTGAATCAACAAGTTTTCCAGTACACTCAAGGCTACTAGGAAGACAGTCCTAGCTGACAAAAAGGATCAAACTTCCATGAGAAGCACAATACGATAGCTCAGCTAGTCTTTAAACACTTGAGCGCTTCCATCTCTACTTGCGCAATTAAGAATTAGCATTTAATGTCTCTTTAGATCATTCTAAAAATCAGGATTCTCTGAATCAAATTAAAATTTAGGCATAAATTTCAACAGTATAATGTGAGCAACATGTATTGTGCCTTCTGTAAAGGTCAGCTGATTAACATCTCAATATAATATGTTCCAGCAATGCATGTTTTTCATTGCAAAGACTTTTTTGTCTTTATTTTTTTTAAAAAGAGGTTTATTAGAAACTTCTCTTGTACCATCCATAACTTCTCCATATAAATGAGAAATATAGCAATAAACAAATGCCCAAAATGGTCACGGGCAGGGAGGTGTTCTGGTTTGAGCTAAATAAGAATCAGTTTTCGAACTTCAGTTAAGCCTTTTCTACGTAATTTCATTTTCTGAAAGTTAGTTGCATGGTTTTTTCTCACAAAGCGATAACAGAGCGTTGATATCCAGAAATAACAAAGCTTTTACTAATTCCTATAGCAACCGAGGCCACCCTTGAGCTGGTGGATTGCCCTAAGTCAAAGACAAAGGGTCACACCTGCAGGGAGGGTCAGGCGGGACAGGTGATCCCAAACTGACCAACAGAGGATTCCATCCCATATACGTCATATTCAGTCNCAACAGAGGATTCCATCCCATACTCAATAAAAACTTGAGAGATCATGAGGGTGTCTCTCTTCTGCGATGGCCAATGCCCAGCAAGGTCCTGCTCTGTCTCTTTGCCCCGATCCCAGGTACACACATTCCTGAATCCAATCCAGCCCCACCTCCATCTGCAGTCAAGTATAGTCATCAGGGATTGGGGTTGCAATGCCATATATTTCTATATATTTTAATATTTTCTTCATTATTGTTATTATTATATCACTAAATCGGTTTTAGTTTAGTTCTCCAACCCATAATTCCTTTCCTCCCAGTTCCCTAGGGGCGGGGAGGAAGGGACTGGGAGCCCAGCTGCTCAGTTTTAGCTGCCAAAATGGACCAGGACAGGGCTAAAGCATGACAGAAGGCAAGACCTAATTCTCGCTGCGGCGCTGTGGATAGAAAATGGAAGATGCCATTTTGTGCCCTCCGAGAATACAATCCTTAATTCACAAAATTCAGTGTACTAGAGTCTTATTTCTATTCTCCCTATTCTCTGGGAGGTAAATGGTTTCTTCCATACTGAATGCCAGCATAGAGGAAAAATTAAATCCAGCTACTTTTGAGTAATACCAAGTCTTCTCCATCCTAATTGGGCACAGTTTAAAAAAAGATCGCAAAAGGCTTCATAACAAAGCTTTCTCCTTTTATCTCCCCTCTCTTCACAGCGAATTAAATTCTTAGGTTTCCCTCCTTCCTTTTATTTTGTTTGATAATAGGAATGAGAAGTAGGAGGAGCCCAGGCTAAAGATTTAAGGAGGTGTCTTTCATCAAACACTGATGTTCAGCGTCTCTGAAGGTCTCCAGAATTTCAGAGCCAGCGCCCTGAAGATAAGGAACGACTATGAATAATGTCATGTTTTACACACTAAAGTGTTCCAGGAAGCCTACTCAGAAGAAAATGACCCTTATTTCCCTTTCTTTTGTCCACTTTAAAGTTTGCCACTGAGTACATTGTGCTTGAAGACACGTCAGTATGTACTTTTATCAAATTGGGTCTCACAAGATAAGCTGGGTTAAAACTAGAGTAGGATGGGAATTTTTTGAGTGAAAACCATTATTTCACAAGATATTGTCAAATCAAACTTTTTTCTTGTCAGAAGGAACTTATCTCGACAAGGCTTGGTCTTTTTGTGCATGCAGCCCAACAAAGCTCATAATCTACCCAGGTGGGATGTGTGGGAAATCTGTGCTGAGAGGTCTGTTCTGCGTCTGTTTCAGACCAAGACCTTTGTCGTCTTTGTTGCAGGTAAATAATTCAACTACTGGCTTGTAGAATCAGTACAGGGATTTTCTAATTCTTTGTACAAAGGAAAGGGTCCGAGAAGCAGGCTCTGAGCAACCTGATTGAGTTGAAGATGTCCCTGTTCAGTGCACGGGGGATCAGAATAGGTGACCTTTAAAGGCCCCTTCCAACTCAAATCATTCCACGATTCTAAGCAGAGACATGGAAACTAAGTCCTCACAAGGGGAACGGACGCAGGGGAGATTGAAAGCAAAATCCTCGTGGCAGCTGAAGCCTTCGTCCTAAAGCCTCGCAGGTTCTGGTTTCATGTTCTGCATCGGTTTGCAGGGGAGGAATTTCTCAGCTGCCCATTATGCAAACCTCCCTCCACCAGATTGCACCAGTTATTCTGTGGTAGAGAAGGGTCACCAAAAGATCCAGAGAGTTCTCAAAGCAGAAAACACTCAGATTTTTCTAAAAATTTATCAGGATGAGGATACTGTCTAATCAACTCCAACCAGAAACTAACAACTTCAAGGTGCTTCTAGCAACACTGGAGATTCTGAAGGTAATTTAATGGTTTCTAAAGCAACTTTTTTTGGTAGAAAAAAATAATTGCACTGGAGACACTTCCCTTTAATTCATCACTAAAAGCCAAGTCTATTAATCCCAATAATCAAAATAGCAGTGCACCAATTCAAAGGAGTAGGGCATAAGATTTCCTCTCCCAGATTTTCACCCTCCAAACCACAGGTCTCCAAGACTTCTTCAATTTTGACTCGTTTTCATTACCTTGATTCCTAGAGTTAAATCCGTGTGATAGAATTATTCACTGCTCAGCTGATGCTACTTTCAACACTATCAGATTTACATTAGCTCATGTTGAGTGTATTTCAGGGGAAAAAAAAACACAACTACTTCATTTTAAAATTTTGAAACAATTGTGGGAGCAATGCATCAGTTTATGTTCAAAATATCCAAATTTTCTGGAAATTTGCACTTCTTGTGTTGCTTTTTCATGTTTGATTTTTCATTTGCTCAAGTTAATACATCCATCTGCAAAATGCTGTGGAATTGAGAGCAAAAACATAGAATCATAGAATCACCAGGTTGGAAAAGACCCACTGGATCATTGAGTCCAACCATTCCTATCAAATACATGTATATTAAAGAAGGAAATTCTAAAGTCCCTTCCAGCATGTCAATGCTATTTCTTCTAGAGCATAAATTAATCCAATGTTAAAGAACATCTTTGCCATTTTATGATTATGAATCACCTTGTACATTCAAACTTTATGAAACCTTACATACTTTACCTGAAGTGTTATATTTAGACTTAATTGTAAGCTTCAAAACTCAAAGAAAGCTGCTTCAGGAAGAAATGGGTGAACTGATTTGGAAACTACGAGCATCACTACCCACCCTTGTTAGCTGCCATGTTATGTGTAATTAGAGATTTTCTCAAAAAACTTTTAAAGTTGCTCATGAAAGGTCACAGAAAGAGGTTTCAGCAAAATTTACACCTTAATTTTTCCTGTTAACCCTAGAGCGCCCTTTTCAAACTCTTACCAGCAGCAGGAGACATCTAAAGACCCAGTAACACACGGTAAACAAACACCCAATGCCATTCATAGAATCATAGAAACAACAGGTTGGAAGAGACCCACTGGATCATCAAGTCCAACCATTCCCACCAATCTCTAACCCATGTCCCTCAGCGCCTCATCCACCAGCACCTTAAACCCCTCCAGGGAAGATGAATCAACCACCTCCCTGGGCAGCCTCTGCCAGTGCCCAATCACCCTTGCTGTGAAGAATTTTTTCCTTTTGTCGAGCCTAAACCTCCCCTGGTGGAGCTTGAGGCCATTCCTTCTCGTCCTGTCCTCTCTCACTTGGGAGAAGAACCCAGCTCCCTCCTCTCCACAACCTCCTTTCAGGGAGTTGCAGAGAGCAATGAGGTCTCCCCTCAGCCTCCTCTTCTCCAGGTTAAACACCCCCAGCTCTCAGCCATTCCTCGTGAGACTTGTTCTTGAGCCCACTCCTTGAATCAAAAACCTTGTTCGACAACCCACTCCTTGCATACAAAACAGTAATGATGCTTCAGCTCAGACAGACTCACACTACTAAAACCTGCTGGGGTTTAGAAGTACTCAGAACAATCAATACCTTGGTACCTACATCCATTGATTAGAAAGCTCCTAAACTGGGAGGTTAGTTGGAACAAATAACTGATTTCAGTTCCTTGTGTCTGATTCTAGTTGTTTCTTTCCCACTCTTCCCAAATCTAGAAACACTGACATGTCTAGAGAACTATTTTTAGAGATTCAGTAATTATCCTGGAGAAGAAGAGGCTGAGGGGAGACCTCATTGCTCTCTACAACTACCTGAAAGGAGGTTGCGGAGAGGAGGGAACTGGGCTCTTCTCCCATGGGAGAGGATGAGAGGGAATGGCCTCAAGCTCCATCAGGGGATGTTTAGGCTGAACCTTATGAAAAAAATTTTCACAGAAAGGGTCATTGGGCATTGGAACAGGCTGCCCAGGGAGGGGGTTGAGTCACCTTCCCTGGAGGGGTTTAATGTGTGAGTGGATGAGGTGCTGAGGGACATGGGTTAGTGTTTGATAGGAATGGTTGGACTCGATGATCCAGTGGGTCTCTTCCCACCTGGTTGTTCTATGATGATAGGAGAGACTCATACAGGCACCTAATTTATCACACATCTGAGGTACTGTAAACATCCGTGGAAACACTCTTACATGACAGAATGGGTGAGATTATCTAGCACAGTTTAGACAGCAATGAAAGGAGATTAAACTGAATTGCATTATTTTTCTTTTGATCCAGACAGCAGGAACAGCTCCTGCAGCTCAATAACTGGAGTGAGGACCTGTACCTCACAGCCACATCACAAGTGGGGTAAATCAGCTCTCAGAGCACTCCTCACATCATCAGCACTGCACCAGTACAAGGCAGTTGAATTTCCATCTTGCAGATCTGGACCTGATCTCCAGTCCTGCAGACAATCCCAAGCTGCTAACCTCCCTGAGCAGAGCAGCTTCTGTTTCAGAGCCCTCAGACTGTCTGCATGCGAGCACAGCCCACACGAAATAATTTAAGTTACAACCACCATCCATCTCCAAGCTACAGAAATCCCAACAGCAGTTCAAAAAATAGCAAATCCCAGGGCCAGCTGTGAAATGCCATCTCCCGATTCAAATAGTCATTGTGCCATTTAACATCAAATAATCAACTTTTCACTAAAATCAACTATTTACATAGCCCTCCTCCTGCAAGGAGAGAGAAGGCGAACAGCATCCCTCCACTCCTCCAGCTTTTGCTGCTACGTAATTGTTCATTTGCAGTTTATCAGCTAATTATACATGTGCCGTGGCATTTGAAGACGTAGGGGTGTACTTTATTTAATGGCCAATAATTACACAAGCCGCCTCTGATCCCTCTGCTCTACCAGGAAGCCTTTTCTATTTTCATCCCTGTGCCGTCAGCTCTAGAGGTTAAAGATCCTTGGGTGTCTGGTTGTTATCTTGTTGGACACAGAGGGCAGGTTTATTCTTCATGGGATGATACAAACCTCCCTAATAATTCCATTAGTGCTACAGAGAATTTCTTTCAGAGCCGAATACTGACCTTGCTTTGTTCAATTTGCATGAAAGCCACTTTTCTTTTCACATCTAGGCTAAAAATTACCAGGTGTGCAAAAGGCAATATGAAGACCAATTTACAGTTAATTTTTCCCCTAGGAACAGGCCAATACATACGCCTTGAGCTTCAGTTCAACATCTGTGCAACCTACAGCTCCGTGTCTCAGCCTAGGTCTGCAGCACAACAGAGATGTCCCTGTGGGACACAGGCTGGCTCCAAAATATATCGATGTGGAAGAGACATACAGGAAACATGTAAATAATTCTTAACTTGGCACAGATACTTGAATGGCACAGTTGGATGGCATGAGACTTTAGGGAGGAACACTGCCAGGGAGGGGAAATATTGACAATAGTTAAAGTTTCAGAGAAGAGGGTTTGAATTTCATAGAATCACCAGGTTGGAAGAGACCCACCAGATCATCGAGTCCAACCATTCCCACCAATCTCTAACCCATGTCCCTCAGCACCTCCTCCACCCGCACCTTAAGCCCCTCCAGGGAAGGTGTATCAACCCCCTCCCTGGGCAGCCTGTTCCAGTGCCCAATGACTCCTTCTGTGAATAATTTTTTCCTTATGTTGAGCCTGTTGCCATCACTGTTAGCAGAAGAAACCTAAACCTTAGATTATGCTCAGATAATTGAGTATGAGACTTAATTGTGGCCCACATCATTGCGGAAATACCCAGAAACTGAGGTGAATCAGCAAGTGGCATGGAGGCAACACAAAGGTTCTTTAAAATCCCAAATGAACATAATTGTTCTGGAAGGTTTTCAAGCCCTGCCTCTCATTCCTCTAATCTAAGGTCACTTTATTTCTCAATGAGGGCATTCACATGAGTTTAGGAGGCTGATTTATTCAGTTAGTCTGTACCCTCCACCTTCCTCGAGTTTACTTGTGAAACTAGCTCTGTCCCAGCTACTTATTTCTAAAGAATCTTCAATGTTTCCAGGCTCCAAACACTAGAAAGAGGCATTTAAATGTGTCTAACAAGCAGGAACTTCAGAGACTGTGGTATCACACACTTACATCACTAACCCCTTCAAAGTTAAGCTACTGGACACGTCTTATTTCAGTAAGAGATAAGCTCTAGAGAGTAGAAACCTGAACCTACCACTCTTATCCCAGCTGGTAGTTAAACCATTAGCCCTGGTCTGCACCAGCTGAATCAACCTACATGAATTATGATGAAAGCATTTCTCTCCCACTTGAGGAAAACAACCCTTTGGAAACGATCTTAATACTTGCAACTTAAGAATAAAAATCAAAAAAAGATTTTCAAAAGTATTGGGATCAAAACCAGATAATACAGCCTAGCTTCCCCAGAATTCTAACAGATTCAAATGTCAGAATAACTCGTTTCAAGCTTCTCTGTGCATCTGTGATTATTTTATTATTATTATTTTTGCCAAGTGAAACAGAAGCCAAAAACATTTATATAACCAACTCATTCTGACTGCTTTGTGATTCACAATTAGTTAGTAAGAAACCATGGCACGTGACCTATGAAAGGGGATTTTTTTCTAATTTGTCAAAAAAAGGGAAAAAATGCTGACTCACACGGTCTAAAAGGACTGTAATAAACAGCGCTAGAATAATGTGTGTTTATGGTTCTACATTGTGGTTAAGAAAAGATGATGAAATAAGCAAAAATGTTTAAATATATAGAAAAATAATTTGTACTAACAGGGCAGATCTATAAGTCCTGTAATTTGGAGCAGGGACTGTAAAAAAACATTTCTCTCCTCACTGTCTGATTTACAAGCTGTAGTAACTCTAGAGAGGAACCAGAAAAAAGGGAAACAGTGAAAGTAAACCTTCCAGACCTGGGTGCGAACTGTGTTGTGANCATCAAGTCCAACCATTCCTATCAAACACTAACCCATGTCCCTCAGCACCTCATCCACCCGTCCCTTAAATCCCTCCAGGGAAGGTGAATCAACCACCTCCCTGGGAAGCCTGTTCCAATGACCCTGGTTGGAAAAGACCTCAAAAGTCAAGTCCAACTGTCAGCCTAACACCACCATGCCCACTAAACCATGACCCCAAAGTGCCACATCTACACATTTTTACTATCTCCAGGGATGGAGACTCCACCACTTCCATGCTGTTCAAGGCTTAACCACTCCTTCAGAAAAGAAACGTGTCCTGATATCCAATCTAAACCTCCTCTGGCTCAACTTGAGGCCATTTCCTCTCATCCCATCACTAGTTACTTGGGAAGAGAGACCAACCAGCACCTCACTGCATGTCATTTCTCCTATTTTAATACTTTTTCCCTACTTAGCAAGGTGTGCATTATGCGCTTTTTCTGTTTGTCCAGAATCATAGAATCACCAGGTTGGAAGAGACCCACCAGATCATCGAGTCCAACCGTTCCTATCAAACACTAACCCATGTCCCTCAGCACCTCGTCTACCCACACCTTAAACACCTCCAGGGAAGGTGAATCAACCACTTCCCTGGGCAGTCTGTTCCAATGCCCAATGACCAATAAACACTTCTTGTTGCTACCAAAAAAGGGAACAGATTTTTACAGTGATAAAATATCCAGATGTTACATGAACACTCTTGGGTCTTCTCCACACAAATACCTAGGTCTGAGANCCTGTGAAGACAAAAGCAATTTCTAGAATAGATTATAAAGAATCCTATTCTGCTTTCACTTACTTGGTCTATAACGTCTACANTGATACAGCACGTTAAGGAGAAGAAGACAGCGCTCAAAGTAAAGCTGTAACAGGCCACCATTAGCTAACCAGCTTTTCACAGAATCATAGAATCACCAGGTTGGAAGAGACCCACCGGATCATCAAGTCCAACCATTTTGTATTGGTTCCCAATAACGATTAGAGATGTTTCACAGTAGCTCAAAGCTCCCTGTGAAGACAAAAGCAATTTCTGGAATAGATTATAAAGGATCCTATTCTGCTTTCACTTGTCTATAACATCTCCGTACTTTGTTATCAGAAATAATGTCCCAGAGAAGAAAAACCACAAAAGGAAATTTACACATACACACAATTGAGAGGAAAACAAAATAGGAAAGTGGATGGGATGATGTACTTCATGGCAGCAAAGCTCAGAAACAGGAGAAACGTCAGTCCCTATTGCAGATCTCTTGCTCCAGAGGAAGTGGGGAGGAAGAATCACCCAAAAAGCAGGGGGTGGATGAGTCTTTCCCAGGTAAATAGCAAAATATCACCTTTCCTGGAGGATTTTGATTACTTGAAACAGCACAGCAGGACACAGTCTAAGTTCTTTGTGGAGGTGACAAGTCTCCATTTTAAAAGATTAACCAAACTAGAGATTGTACGTGGATTATATTTTATTCCAATGAGGAGAGATTTTTAAGGACTGAAAGATGGAAGGTAACACAGGTGGAAGTGATATTGAGACAGCAAAGAAGGAGACTAGGAGAATGAGGACAATGGACTTAAATAAAGAAAAAAGAAAAAGTAGTGAAGAAAACCGACTTCAACACATTCAAAACTCTGAGTCATGGTCTCTAGGGAACATAATCTAAGGTAGGGAAGGAAAATGCAGGAGATCTGGTAGTGCTGGAAGGGACTATTTCAAAAGCACAACAGCAGTCTGTCTCGGTACAGAGGAAAGACAGTGAACATAGCTTGAAACCAATATGGTTACATTATGAACGCTTTAAAGCCAGAAGAATCAAAAAGCAACTGTATAGAAAGTGGGAACAAGGACAAGCAACTAAGAAAGAGTACAAAGGCACAACATGAGCACACAGGGATAAATCGGAAAGGCTAAGGCGTAAGATGAATCACAACTAACAAGGACAAAGGCAAAGAAACCTCTATAAATACATTAAAAGTAAGAGGAACGCGGAGAAAAGCACAAGCTCGTCAGTTAATGGAGAGGAAAAACAATCTGATGATGCCAAGAATTCAATATTATCTGTGCCACACCTTCCAGAAAAAAAAAAAAAAAAAAAAAAAAGGTTAGCTGTGACACAATACTTAAGACAATTAATTCTAATAAGGAGATGAGAGAGCTGGCCAGAAGAAGCAAGAAGGCAAAGACTGTTTAGGTGAGTTAAGGCTTGCTTGGCCAGGGATATAAAAGTACCATAAATTCAAGTGTGAATTTACCCCTGTGACCATGCAGCTGGTTTAGAAGTCACACACATCTGTACCTACAGAACCAGTGGGCAGGGGTGTTGTGTTGTTCCAGAAGTTGGTTGGTGTCCAACCCTGACAAGGAAGTGCTGGTGATGGATATATATGGACAATATGTTTAGAGATAAGGAAACAAATACATTCACACAGGCAAATTTCAGAGATAATTGCAAATGGGCAGTGGCTGCCCTGCACTAAAAATACAAGCAAGGTTTCTTAGTCAGAAATATAACCCCTAAGTGTTATGGGATGTGTTACCCAGCAGCTTTCGCTGCTCAGTCAAGGGACAATCTCTTCCACTTTAAGACTTTATCTGTCCCCTGGCTCACCAGGATGTCTCCCTGCCTCTATACGGCACAGACCAGATGAAGCGTGTGCTCTCAGGACTCCAGGTTTTAACTGTCCTCTATTAATAACGGATTCCTCTTTCTGCAATCCAAAGTGACTCCCCCAGCATTTTCTGGTAAGGGAAATTATAGCTTGGCATCTGTTCCTTTCACTGCCAGAACCAGATTGTTCATCTTATTATATCTTAGAAAATTGCTCAGGACCCACAAGGAGAAAATTGATTTTCAATATGGGCTTTTTTTTGTTTGTTTTAATAGGCACACTTAAGATCATGAAAAACACCAAACACACCGCAGCTCTTCCCCCCTGCCAGGGACAGATATCATAAGGGCATTAGGATATAAAACTGAGGAGCTTCAGAACAAAGCAAAACATAGAAGAAGGATGTTGAGGCTCTGGAGCGAGTCCAGAGAAGAGCAACGAAGCTGGGGAAGGGGCTGGAGAAGAAGAGGAGAGAGGCTGAGAGAGCTGGAGGTGTTTATCCTGGAGAAGAGGAGGCTGAGAGGAGACCTCATTGCTCTCTGCAACTGCCTGAAAGGAGGTTGTGGAGAGGAGGGGCTGGGCTCTTCTCCCAAGTGACAGAGGACAGGATGAGAGGGAAAAAAATCATATTTTCTTCACAGAAAGGGTCATTGGGCAGTGGCAGAGGCTGCCCAGGGTGGTGGTTGACTCGCCTTCCCTGGAGGGGTT